>JAUZNK010002244.1:0-45124 GCA_035046665.1 Euphysa ruthae
ACACAAACACAGACAGACACACACACACACACACACATACATACATAAATACATATATATATATATATATATTTTTTTTTAAATAAGATTTTACTAATAGCCAGTGTAAAAGGAAATTTTGTTTTGACTTAAAGTTTTTAATTACAATATTTTTTTATAACATAGATTGGAGATGCGTTATTAACCCTTCCACAGCAATTGGAGGTTTATTTTAATGAACAAAATTTATCATTGATGTCATCATTAAAAATAGGAAAACTTCCGTATCAAGAAAATATTGGTGAGTTAATTTATCCATTGCTAATCTTGTGTAATAACACTTTGCATTTCTTTTCACTGGCTCATTTGACAGTTTCAATGTCTTGTTTTGGGATATTTTTTTCTATTTCTCATTTGAGGCAATATGTACTTATTGTTAGAATTGAAGGCTGATAATAAATAATGCTCTCACAAGTACTAGATAACCTTTCTTAATAATTTCAGATTTTGGGATTCTTTAAAATTTTGTTACAATATTCAAATTTATTTTGCTATGTCAGTTCAACTTGTTAATCTAAAGTGATAATTAAAATGCTTTTCATTTACTCTAATGACATTATTTTTGAAGAAAGTGACTTTGCAATATGTATTTGTAGATAAAGTACTTATTCTATAGGAGCACATTATAACCACTATTGGATGGAGAGCCTGGCCTGCGGTGCAAGTGCTACTTATTTTGAATATATATTGAAAATACCATATCTGACGAGTGACGCAACAAGACAACTCCTGGCTGACATAGGTATGAAGTTAAGTTCGAAATTTTTATTTCAATATGATGAATGAGAGAGAAATCTCAAGGAAAAATTAACATGTAAATGAAAAAATCCACTTAAAAAAAAAATTTATGCTGTTTAGTTAATGAAATAACCTGACAAATATGGTAAAGGTGAGATCAATTTAATTTCATGTTTTGCGGGCGAACTGGCAATAAATACAGGGTCGGCTAGTCCACATTTAAAAAATAATAATATCAAAAAATAATTTTTGGTAATAATAACAACTGAAAACAAGTTTTTACCCATCAATTTTTCTTTTAAAAACTCCTTGGTAAAGTATTAGATAACAAAAACAATACAATATACATAGAGAGAATACTACATTTAATTATAATGGATGCGAATCTTTGAGCCATTCGCATCGTTGCAAGAAAATTTCCTTTTTTGTAAATATGATGTTTTCAGTCATGAACATGTTTTGCTGTCAAAACGATATATATATATATATTCTGCAAAAGAAAGTGTAAATATTTTACTCAACTTTGTATTGTTTTCTCAAAACATAGGAAAATATTTTTCTATATATCTTTTTTTATTATAATTATACAATCATTTGAGTTAAATATTTCGTTGCTGTATTTAATCCTAGACATTCCACACACTTTTTGAACTATAGAAAAAAATTGCTCAGTATATTTTAAAATTGTTTATGTATTTAACTCCTTTAATTGAATGAGACAGTGAATATTTTCAGTTCATTGATCTTTTTTTCATTTTGTTAATTGATTTGGTTATTTTTATTGTCACTATCACAGGGTGTTAGCCAGCCTGATGGCACTGCATATAAAGTGATGTTCCCAATTGATTCAATGAGTCAAAATTCCCAAATTGAAGTAAAAAAAACATTAAATAGAAAATACTAATAATTTAATAATTATTTGGTTTTTACTCATTATATATTGGAAATAAATATGTAGCAACACAAAGTAAAACACTCGTTAATTTCTCTACATTTGATGTTGTAATTGAACACAAAAAAAGGCATACAAGTGTATACCATATTCTTGCTGCTGTATGCATAGGAAGACATTGTACTCACATTATTTTTCAAGTTTTAATTTATGTTTTGTAGTTTATTAAACTACAAAACATAAATTATATCTTAAAAATTTTTGTATTATACGGAACCAATATGATCGATCATTACTGCAAAATGAATTAACAATTTATTTTGTCTATGATTTATTTTGTTTCTTAGCAACTACTAATTTTACTTCAATTTAACCTAAACATTAATTATCCACGAACTAACAGCCCTGTTAAAACCACAACAAATTTAATATAATCACTTTGTTATTTTTATATAATATCGAACTCCCACATATTGGTGTCAGAAAGCAAAGTCTTAGCAACCATTCTCTCTACTTGATAATCATAAAATTAAAAAAAAAAATCTTAGCTTAAAAAAAAAATTAAACTATTATCTTATACTAATCTTATTTAGAAATATTTGTTTGAGAGATCAACTTAAACTTCCAGGCCATATTATTCTTGTTTTTTTTATTTCAGTTGATTTTTTAAGTAGGTTTTCAACACCTGGGCTTTAAGCATGTAAACATTATACATTAGCTCTTGTCAATCCTCCATATTTTAATTACCACCCATTTCTCAGATGTATGATTAGTCCTCATCCACAAATTTTTAAAATATTATTTTTCTATGTTTTTTCTTTCCATAGCCTATGTTATTTAAAATTATTGCTAATTTCTTGGAATTATAATTTGTTTACATAGTAAAGAAAAAGTGAGTTTTAAACCACCTTATCAAGATAAAGATCATAGTGTTATGAAATTAAGGAAACGTTAAATTAAAGAAGATAATTTTGTTGTGGGTTTTAAACCAGCAAAAATAGGTGCTTGTAAAAACGTATTTTTTGAAATGTAAATTTGATAGCATTTTTTATAAGAAGAAAGAGTGTACAAAATATTAATCTGAAATGTTATTGTTTTGGTTGAAATCACTGTGTTATATATAATTTTTTTTTTTTTAAAGTTGAAAGCATATATAGTGTTGTTTTTAAGGTAGAAAATTAATGACATGCAAACTTAGTTTAGCTGTTTTAGACAATCTAGAGTATTCAATTTCAAAAAAATTTTCCTGCAAGGCCAACCATGGTGGTCTTGGTTGTGGAATGCAGCGGTGGAGAGGTGGGAGTTAGGGATGGAGGGGTAGGATTTTCCAAGCGTGACAAAAACACAGTATAAATTACAATTCTTGCTAACACTCTGTATCATTAAATTATTTTCAGTATTAATATAAAGCATGAATTACCTTCATATTTTAAATCGGGAAGTATAGCTTTTTCTAATCATGTAATTTTTTTGTTTTGTTAGCAAATATATTTTCTAGTTTATTTTTGTGTGCAATAGCCCATATTTCCCCTTTTGGTTCTAGCCTTAGTACTACCTTCAATGTTTATAGAGGTTTGCACAAAAGTACAATATTGTAATTTTATCCAATCTGTTTATTATTTTTTAATTTTACTCGTGATGAGAGGACCTTTTAAGGTATTTTTACCCATATGGCCAGTTTTTGAGAATGTTTTCTGGCTTTAAGCAGGTCTTTACAAAGTCTTTTTTTTTTCTCAAGAATTTTTGATTTTAACAAAAAAATTTTATGTTCGAAAATATTTATTCTCATGATATTAGCATATAGACCATTAAAAAAAATTTTTTTTTTAAATCTTAGTACCATTGTTTCCAAACAGGCCAATTTTCTCGAAACTTCTGATTTTTGATTCTTCCTTACTTAATTTTTCAATGATTTGATAACAAATGTTATTAAAGGTCTTTCCAATCTTTAAATTTTAATTGAAGATGATTTTGTGCTCCATTCCATTAGCCCCTAAGTCCGTTTAATTTTAGATTTTTAAAGAACATTTGTCACTAAATATCTTCCCTAAAGTTTTTTTGTAGCCTTTGCCAATGTTAAAAAAGAATCCAATAACTTTAAATTAATACTTATTTCCTCATTGTAGATTATTTTACAAAGATTCTATCTGCTTTGGAAATTGAGATTAATGAGAATATGGTTAATTTACAAACATGCTTGAGTGCTGATATTAATGAGTAAGATTACATTATAATTTTTTTGCATGTGCGGTAAGGGGCAATCAGAGGTTACTGCTCCAGCTGTTTTAATTGCAAGTAAGGCTAATAAAACGAAATTCAAGTGTCAGCTTCTTTCTGTCTGTTAACAAACCCTTTTTATTAAGTGAAGAAAAGTTATATTGTTTATTTTGCACAATATTTCCATCTATTAAGTGGAACTTTATCAGTTACTATAAACCAACCTCTGACTAACAAGCGATTATATGTTTTTAAAATATTTATTGACATGTAACTTTCCTTTATGTTATATTTTAGCTTTTATAAAGTATGCAAAGATATGAATGAGGATCTTATTCGTTCTGTTGTGAAGCTCAGAAAAATACAATACCCTGAAAGATAGCATTTTATGCATTTATAACTATGCGAGTAGTTATAAATTGTTCTTCTATGTACTACTGCTATGAAAAATATTTAAGATAACATCTATCATTTTGCAGAACAGGACGTTAAATGTGTAAGAAAAACAAATTCGATGTGCATTGTTTGAATCAAATGATTTGTTATTTTATTATTATTTTTAAAATTATGGTTGTCTCAATCAAAGTTGCTGTAAATTGAAATTATTTTTGAATATTGAATTTAAACTCCCTCAGATTACTTTTGTTAAAAATCTTTTCATAATTATAAAAATTTTAAATAGTCTATTAAAGTACCTAGTAATACAAAAAAGTGCACACTTATTGACATGCAATACTTGTGATTAAATAGCTATATTGTATTTCTGTTTAGTGTGATCCCTTAAGCACTTTGAGTGGCAGGACACCTCCATAGTGACAGATGAGTGTATAATATTTATCTATGGAAATTTTTATACTTTACATTTAGGTTGAAACACCAATATGACTAGCATATTCTATATTCATGTTTAAACACAAAAATGTTACATATACTCTTTGTTGATATTTTAACACAAAAACAAATAAGTAATATGTTCTTTATTGGTATTTCTTTCCAAACTGCTGAGTAGTATGGCTTCAGAGGTATGAATTAGGGATTTTCTATCTTTTATAATAATTTTTATTAAATACCTTTATGTATTTTGTACCAATGATATTTAATATTTTAAAGCTGCTACATTATCTCATTATTTTATTTGATAGGGATATGATGAAGATTGTAAATTCTTTACAATTAAAAAGTTTTGAAAATATTTATTCATGTATAGATATCATTTTTTATTTTTGCGGTTAATTTCCACAAAATAATAAATATTTGTTTCATTGTTTAATCTAGATTTAAACTAAAATAACATTTACAAAACTAAGCATAAAATTTTAAAAGAATATTTTGCTAAAGGTGCAAGAGATTCAAATCCTAGACTAAATAAATGGTTGTGTTAAATTCTTTTGCTTTTAATTGTACTTGACGAAGCCGACGGAGTCCTATACAACTACTTATGTTCATTTGTAATATGTTTGAATATGCATTTTCTCAGTAGCCTCTCATTAATTTTTTATGAATTTTGCTCAAAGGTCATAAGTATAGAAAAGTGAAATTTTCATATTTTTATAAATTTCCAGTAATTACTGGTTCTGAATTCGGTCATTTAGAGCCGAAAATTAAAAAAAGAAAAAAATAAAATAAAAGGTAAAGGACCATTGAGGATATGTTTTGACTCCTATGTCTACCTGCTGAAAATTTTTTCCCCAGGCCCAGACCTGGTAATGTCTCAAGTTTAGATAAAAATGTGCATTGTTCAATATTTTAAGTTTTGTTTGGTGTTTGGAAATAATATTTTCGATTACTTTTGTATTTTGGCTGTTATGGAAATGTTATCAGACCCAGTTCCCAGTCTCAAATCCCTAAAACATATAGGTACTTAGTTTAAATTACTTACTAAGAGAATGTTATGCTATGCCTGTGGGAAACTTTAATCTGGATCAAGTTTTTTTGACAAATGTAAATAATTTAATTTAAATATTAAGATTTTACTTTTCCCAACATTAAAACTAATTTTTTTTTCAATATAGATAAATTTTCCATGGTTTTTACTATGATTAAAACTTGTCAATTGATGTGTTTATTTGTGTTTGAAGAGTTTATGTGTTTGAAGTATTTATTTGTTTTTTGTAAAAGGATAACTTATCATTTTGTTTGAGATTTCTAGATTTCTCATAAGATAGATTGTCTGGGAGGCCAGTAATCACTAAAATTCGTATAATTTAGATTCTTAATGCCTTAAAGTAAATAATCTTGTTTTTTTTCCTGAGAATTTCAAACCTTCAAAAATTTCAAAAATCTAAAGAATTAGGAAAAAAAATATTTAAATAAGAACATTAAATAAAAATAAAAAAGATAGTTCAAAGTTTAAACTGCAGCATTTCAAAGAATAAAGTAAGGCTATGCTTTTGAATTAGTGAGATTTATAATGGATGTACATGCGTTGCTAGGAAGAAATGACTGCACAGGCTAAAAAAAAAACCTAAAAGAGCTCATGCAGGCTGTTACGAAAGTCCATGTTAGAAATGTTTTGCGTATGCTGTTTTATAAGTCCTTTTAGGACTTTAGATTTATTAACTTCACCACATATGTAACGGTCCCAAGTCTGTGTAAAGCAGGAAAAGGTAAAGCAAGTATTTGTATTTAAGTATAATCTAGGCTATTCTACTGTGAGTGCTTAGTCATGAATTTCGTTTGGTTCTACAACAAGGAGAGGGATTGGGTAAAAATTGACAATAATATAATATTTACCATTTCTTTTCTATGCAACATCCCACTAATTGGTTTTTGTTTTCTAGAAATAAAAATAAGATTTATATAAATAACAGTGTATCTTATAATAACTCATTAAAACTTGTTAACCCAATTTTGTCATTAAAACTTGTTAACCCGGTTTTGTGAAATCACAACTGCCTGATAATATATAGTATATTTAATTGAGTGTATATTATATAGTTCGTATTTACTTCAGCACTTTCTTGTAAAATGATAAACAAAAAATGCTCATTTTAATTGAGTCATGTGATAAGACTTGTTGCAAAAGACTGATCAGAATTTATCACAACAATAGACATCTGAAATAATTAATAAAACTTACTTCAACTAAAAAAAAAAATTTGATTGTGTGTAATCCTCTGAAATGTCTTTGATAAATGCAGATAAATTTCAACATCATTCATTGTAACAGCGTGATAGAAAAGGAAGTAAAAAGATGATTCCTGTGATGAAATCGATTACCCGTTCGTTCTGATAAGGACCTGTTTAAATTTATATAGCATACTGTTAGAAATTTGGTTCTCAGAACACTTGGCATGGAAAAAAAAACTTGTCACGCTCCCAATATTTTTAACTTAACAAGCATTCTTTAGAATTTTTAGGACAATTCATAATAAAAAAGACTAAAATATTCAAGAACTTCTTTCACCTATTCCAATTAAGTTAAACTAACCAAGCCAGTAATTTTTTTTTAAAACTCGATATTATAATTATATCATTGATTACGGATGATGTGTAAGTTCTTCTTACATCGTAAAATTAGTTATCTAAAATAAATAGCCCTTGTGAATGAAGTTTCACACCGGCTATATTTTGCCTGCCTAAATTGATTTACTTGGGTGCGGCCCCATGCTATAACCCGTTTTTCCTGGAAACACCTGGATATAAATGCTTTATAATTTTGTTTCAAGACCTGAACCTAGGAAAATCATGTGTGCAGAACAATCTCTTTTGGCTTGCTAAAGGAGAATGTTAAAATTTCTTATTTTTGACAACAAGTTTCAAAAAATTTATTGTGAAACAATAAAATCGTCTATAGTTATTTTCATCTATTATTGCTTTGAAATAACAAATTTAGGAATGAAAATTTCTTTGGACCTATGAAGTGAAGATTATATGAATCCATTGCCACTTGTCCGTCCATCCATGTTAGATGTTACTATTTATTCGTTTTTTTTTCTAACCTTGAAATTAATGACAAATAATGTAAATGATGTAAAATACCCAGATTTCTGAAAAAAATTCTAATCAGCTTGATTTTGGAGTAACAAGACGAAAATAGACCAAAAATATTTATAGATTTTTCTCTGGTTCTGCTCATTGACTTTTTTATTTTTTGCATGAAGTTAGATATCAAGGGTAGGAAATAAATGGCTTGTTCCTGATTTTCTCAAAAACTCTTATACTTGCTATAATCTGGGTTAACAAGGCAGAAACCATCATTTGCTTGTTTTTCTTGAAATTCGCTTACTAGTTTTATCTAATGTTTTTAAATTAAGGGTTAATGAGGCAGACAAAGTTACAAAGTTAAAATTTTTTAAGAAAATTTTTGCTTGTCCGGTTCTGGGGTAAACAAGACAAAAATGGTTTTTCTCTGAATCTGTCTATTAGTTTTTTTTTTTTTTATTTTGATGAAGTTAAAAAATTAATAGACATGTCTTTGTTTTTGCGTTTAAGTGATATGGCTCTAAACTCGCACCGCTTGTGTTATTTAAATTTTTTTTAGAAAGTATTTTATGTAAAAGTCAGCAAATACATCAAAAATATTTCTTCATACTTACTCCATGTTAACACATCACTTTAGTTACAATGCGTGCAGCAGTGTGTTATCCTTATTTTTTTACCAATAAAAACTCTGTGTTCATAGTAGTTGATGCACATTGAGATTTGATGGTAAATTTAAATACTTTATGATAAAACTAAATTAGAATTTAAGCTATTTTTATCTCATGCTTATTTAAGTTAGAAATTAGCTATTTAAATTTAAATTAATAGCTAATAAATTAGTAAATTATTATCATAATGTAAAAAAGATTCAAATTTTGATTGTTTAAGCATTACTTTGATAAAGTGATTTGGTTTGAATCCCCAGAATAGGTTGGTGATGGTAATCACCAACCTCTTTATAGAAAAATGACCTTTAGATGGTAGGTTGTTGCTGTCCTTTCAATCACTTCCATAAAAGAAATATATTCACTTTGGAAATCAATTGTTTTCTTTTTTTATAGTAATATTCCTCCTAAATGGTATGAAAATTATAGCAGTTCTCTATGATTTTATTTAATTTTTCAGTTTCGAAAAATAAAATATGGGGGATAGTTATGATGAAGATTTAATGTTAAACCCTTTTTATAAATCATTAACAACAAAAGGCAAACTTATTTACGACAATGCTGCAACAAACAGATGGACAGTAAGTACTCATAAGTTATACCATATTTTTAAATTTACACAAAACTTTAAAATCTTCTTGTTTGTCTATATATTTCTATTATATTTCAGCTAGGTAATTTTTAATGATGTAGGTTACTAAAGACTTTCTTATACAATGTTTAAGTAATTTTTGTGACTCTGCGTTTTGAATACATCAAATTTTGCTTGAAGTTATTGACCATCAAGTTATCTTGTTGAGGAATTTTCATAAAAACCTTTCTGAATAAAATTTCATGAGAATTTCCTCAGTTTTTAATGAAAACAGTCAACTATCGTTTTATATGGCTGAGTGATTTTTTGGCATTGTTTCTCTGATGATTTTTACAGTAAGTGAACTACTACTGTTAACCTTAATAACAAGGTGACCTTCAATTATTTTTTCTTAAAATATCAGCTTTTGTTTGTATTTAGGTTTGTATACCACGCATAGGGACTACTTCACGCTCTGTTTATACACAGCAGCAGTTTGAAAATCATGTGTTGAAGCCACTTAACAATGATATCTATATTACACAAAACAACAAGGTAAGTTAGATTATTTTTATTTTTATGCTCATATTTTTTTTTAGCCTGAAAAAAAAAAAAGACCTGTTTTTAATATTAAACTCTTGCTTTCAAACATAATTTCAATTATTTTGGTATTTTCTTGAAAACTTTTATTTAGGTGTTTTTTAATCGTTCTTTAATTTTTCATGAAATTAGAGGGTTATAATGAGTATCTTTTATGTATTTTCTGGTTATACTGAAAGTTTTTATGATATTCAAAAATTTTTTTTTTGATGATTTTAAATATTCTTGTTTTCGTTAGACTGTTTCTAGTGAATTATCTATTGGCTTAAATTAAACATATCTATGCCTTTTTATTTCCAACATATTTTTATATTGCATATATTAAAAGTTTTAGTTGCATTTATATTTTTAGACAGCTAATCAAATAATTATTATCTTCTATTTTCTTATTATTGATATTATCTTCTTTTTTAAACCTACTTGCACATAGCAATGAGCAGATATGTAAATAGGGTTGGTCTTGTTATTTACTTAGACTATTTTAAAATTTTATTTTGATCCAATAAAAATTTATTTTATTACTTATGCTTTTTGTAAATTTCATAACTGAATCATGAAAATTTATTAGTTCAACGACCTTTCTTTATTTGTGAGTGTTTATTCAGAGAAGCTGCTATCAGGAAGAAGATTGTTTTAAAACAGGAATTTATTTTCTTATAAGTAAATATACCTTAAATTTTCAGTTAATTTGCCCCTCTCAAAAAAATCTCCTCTTGAATAAACCTCTTTCTCAAATAAACCCCAAACCTCAAGCTAATTTTGAGAAATAAGACCCTGATCTTGACTAAATTCTGCTCAAATAAAGAAGGTCACACTGAGCATAATAGGAGGGACAATGGAAATAGATATCATTTGCTGTATAAAGCCATTCTTAGGGATCAGCTTGGATATATATTGACTTTAAAAGGTAAAAACACCTGAGAGAAGGGCCCTAGGCACCCTTTTTTGCAAATTTTGCCTTAATAGAGGCGAGACAGTGTTATTATGAAGTAATACCAATATGCCATAGAATTTTGTATTTTCATCAGAAATTTATATTTTTCCAATCAGCCTTCTGAATGTATATTTTTTTTCATTAAATTTACACAAATTTGACTAAAATAAATAATAAACACTGTACTAATTAACACCCTCAATGTCTTTTGTTCTTTTGGTGGTTCGGCTGTTAGCGCCAATGGCCAAGTAAAGGTACCAAAATCGCTTGTATTGATGGAAAAATTTACAAAATTTTAAAATTACTTTACTTAGATAACAAAGTAAATACAAAATAAATGAAAAATGGGACTATTCTTTTTGCAGGTGTTATAAAGGTTACATAAGATTGCATAAGATATAGGCTCCAAGAAGTAGGCTACTTTTGTTAATTTTTATCTCAAATAGTTGCTTGTTTCATTGTTTAATAATATTGATCACTTTAAAATTTCAAGGAAGAATAAAATAGTTTGAAAAATTATAGATTATAAAAATCTATTTACAAAAATTTTCTGGAGAATAATTCATCATATGGATTTACAATTTGTGTCGCATATTTTACCCGTTTCTCATGATTCTCCGTTTTGTGTCTCCCACTAAAAATGTTTCACACGATACGCTTTTTAATCTTCTGTTGAACATTAAGAACTTCAGGATCACTTCTTTCTTGTAGACGAGACATGGCATCATTATGTTGCTCACCAGGTGAAATTTTCCTTGAAAACCTTTCCAAATATCTTCTCACAAATTTATTGTTACTTTCCAAGGCTTCTTCTGACAACATTCCAATGGACCAGCCACCATTTCCCTGTACCAATTCCACGGAGTGATGTTAAAGACCATGTAATGTGGAGTTAAATCCTGCCCATTTGAAACCTGTTGCAATTATCAAACTAGTCTCCATAGTGAGCTTTTCAAGCTAGTCACAATTAAGCTCAGCTGTGCATGAGACTTTTCTAAGGAGCACACTTAAATTCTGGTGAAGCTTCCGAATCTTTTCCTTGTATTTAACAGGGATGCATTCTACTACAGCAGCAACACTATTATGATGGAAGAATCTTCTTGCTTGGTTTCTTGATCAAGTACTAGGCCTCTTTCTTGATGGAGAATAGCCTTAACATTTTTTTTTGCGATCCTGATGAGTTCTCCAATGTTGGTTTGCTTTTCTACCCAACTTTGATATGATTGGTTGCAACGGTACAAGACTTTGAGATACCACACAAGAACATTCAAATATGAATTGAGGATGTAGATTGAATGCTGATCTGAGGTTTTCAAAGGTTAAACCTTTTCAATGTCCGTAGTCACCGGCATTTTTGCGAATTTCACCCTCTCCTTCTTCTAGAAGTTGCTCGTATAGATCAATAGAATTATCTGCAAGGCGGGTGATGCGGAACCCCTGTTTGATTTTTTCAACACACTTCCAATCAACTTCTCTGCTTTCGCAAATGATGCAGTCTGCACCACTCAATCCTGATACTTTCTTTTAAAATTCTTCATTGTGTCTTTAAGCATATGATATACTTCATAGATATTTCCATTGTTATCAGCAATTTCAAGTGTTGATTCTAGCAGTTTTCTTTTAGCATTGGTTGTTGGTATGACTAAGTCTAAGACTCTCTCTTCGGCTTCTACTGCTCTTAATAAAAAAAACTGGACGAGTGGATAAAGCTGAGTTTGGTGTTGGGTTTTTCCATATTACTCTTGCTCTAATTAAAGCTGTACAATGCTATACTGAAACAGGTGGTTCGAAGCATCTCTCATTGATTTGTATTTCCATATTGTTTGTGAACTGGCACCATCTCCACCATCCTTGTAGGTAACATGGACATACTTGGAAGGATCAAGTGTAAGTTTTTCTTTGTTTGCCACATCAATCAAAGAAGTGGTCGTCATTTCAATAAGCCTTACATAATCAACCGAAACCCCATCATTTTCAAGTTGAGGAACTATTGTTGGGTGAAGTTTCTTTTTAGTTTCCAATAGGTCAGAAGGAAAGAAGACATCTTTGGTTCCTAGGTACGATGTTGTCATTTGCTCCTTAGTTAAAGTTAGGTTGTGCATCAAAGCAATTGATTCACTAAGATTAAATTGTAATTTACAGCTTCAATGCTCTATGTTATCAAAAAGTGCTAGGCCCATGCCAGCTATCTTCTTATCCGATTGGTGGTCTACCCTATGCAAGAGATACCCTAATACTTGGTTTAGGGATATAATATTGTCAATATCAGAGTTTTCTTCATTCTTCTCATGATAAATTTTTAAAGACTGTTAGAAGTCTTGTCTGGTTTCCTATCACCTTTTTGCTTAGATCTTGAAAGGACTTTTATTTTTTAGGTTTTGACTCAGATCTGTGTCCATCTGGAATGTTTTCTTTGTCAGCTTCAATAATTAGAGAAGTAAATGTTCACTGTCAAGAATAAGTACTTCTTCAGTTGAACTTGATCGAGCATTGCTACTTTGAAGTGCTTTATTCTGTTGATTTCTTTTAAAATTCTTCATAAGAACTTCAACTCATTTGTCAACTTGTCAAATGGCTCAACTTGCATTAACTCAGAAAAACGGGTTGCAAGTAGATGCAGATGGTAGTTTGAATTTCATAGGTTTGAGTTCGTTGATTTTCTGGAAAGCTTGATTTTGTGTCAGTTTCATTGCAGCAATCCTAAACAAAATTTTTTTTTGAAAATGACCGAATAATTTGAAATTTCTGTTCTTCGTTATCCAAAAATATATATACCAATTATTACAATAATTACTTCCAAAAAGACTAATAGCTTCCTTGGCAGCAAGTCTGTAATAAATGTATAAATTAATTGCTGATTTAAGCATTCAAAAAGTTTATAATCATACCTTTGATAACTGGATTAAATGACTTCTTTGTGTAATAAATGTGAAGAAAAGAAGAATACGCCATTATTGTTTTCTTTTGTTACTAAGTTGGCAAAACACCAAAAAGGTCACAAAGTTGCCTTTCATTCCAAAAAACAAAAAAGGTCTTTTTAATCACTACTAATAAAATTTTTATTTAAAACTTCATTATTCAGCCTTGGCATTTAAAAGATATTAACTAAAAAAAGATATAACCCTCTCAAATGACTGTGCTTTAGCACAGTCATTTGCGAGGGTTCGACTGACAAAACCACTTTATAGGAAGATTGAATATAAACCCAAAATTCTAATCCAAATCATGTTTTCTTAAGATTGAATTAAAATTGCATGTTAGTCTAAAGTTTATCAAAATTTTATGAGTATTATATGCAAATGTTATGTTAATAAAACCTGAAAAATAGGTGAAAACATTAAAATTTTTCTAAATTAGTGTTATCTGCAAATTAAGCAACATATTGACTGGAAGTAAAATGGTTAGACTAAGCGCAGGAACATACTAACTGCTTTTACTGGTTTTTAAATAATCCTGACAAGAATTTAGTGTTCTGAGTTTGTTTTTAGGGCGGCTACTGGAAAAGAAAATTCTTTTTTTTTTTAATGGGATTCAAGCAAATTCAAAACTGAAAATTTTGAGTTGCTAAAACAGAACCAAAGTGAATGTGGTTTCTGAAAAGTACACTTGGGTGGTTCTATTTTGGAAACTCAAAATATTTTGGCAAATTTCTAAAAATCAAGTCCAAAAAAAAAAAAGAGTATTTTTGATAATTTTTGGATTTTGTGATCCTATTTCCAAGTCCAACCTCTTAAATGTTTCCACTGATTTAAATAGAAAATATCTGTAAGTCACCAGTTTTAACCAATTTTGACAAATTTTTGAAACTGAGGTATTTTTTAATAAAAATCTACGCAAAAATTATATATAAAAGTTTTCAATGTTTTTTTTCACAACTTTCCCAACCTTGAACAATCATATCTTGAAAATTAGAAAAGCTACTGACGTAATTTTTTTGTCTGATCACAAATTTATTTAGGATTTAATCATCTTAATATGAAGGAGTTTAAGGTGTAGTCATTTTTTGCCTATTTCTCTGTTTCTGCCCATTGTGAAGATGTTACTAAGTTGTATTTTAATATGAAAATAGTATAAAAACCATTACTTCGCATAGAATTAGTTTAAATATACCTCACATTGATAAATTAATCCACAATTATGTGTAGATATTAGGAAAATCTACAAAAAACTTAGTAAACAGAGATATAACGGTAATTTATGAATGTCTAACAAAAATTTTAATTTATTTTATTTTTGAATAAATTAAGTAACTAAAACCTATAAGCAGGCTAATAAAGTTTAAAACTTGATATTGATTATGTTTAAGAAGTTTACCATTATCTTTAGGAGGTAAAAGTAAATGGTTCTTTCATCGTAACAACAAAAGGATTTGCATTTGTCAAGTCTGTAAGTCAGTTATTTTAAAAACTGTTCAGATGTATTTCAATTTTGTAATAACTATAGAGATATATGAGCAACCATCTTTTGCATCATTACTGTGTTGAACTTTTACAAAAATTTCTGCAAACATCTTATAATTAATTGAAAAAAAATTGTGTATTTTTTATTTATATTTTGTTGCTATCATTTAATACATGAACATTTCAATACATGAACATTTCTTTGTGGAAAGTTTTTTGCTGTGTTATTTCTTCCAAACAACAAATAAATAAATAACAAATAAATAGCATCCTTACTCTAATACTGAAGCAATTAATCAAAATTGTCTTTGCAATGAACTCTTTAGGTTTTTGCAAGTTACACTAAACTTAATCTATATAATATAACTGAACTTAAGAAGATATCAGTAATGTCCCTCTGAAAACATTTTTAAAGATTATGATACATACTTATTCCTCTGTATTAACCTCAACCTTCATTGGATGCAGGGGAAAAGACAATATGTTCAGTTAGACATGTTGATCTTTCTTATAGTATGAATAACGACTATTATTTAAAATTTATTATATAAGAGAAATGCAGAATTGTAAAGATGGTTAATTCAAACAATTCATAATAGTAGACAAAGCAACAGGAAAAATAAATGTAATTAAACTATTGATATAAATTAAAATTTTAGTGGAAAAAACTTTTATGCCCTACATTTATTTAGTCACATGGCCATATCTTTAACTTCTTAAACTTGCTAAAACACTAATAGTTCATGAACCATTTTTTTAAAATATAAAATCAATTAGCTAAAAATTCTAATTGCTTTCATATTAGAATTTAGGAAAAAATTTTATTTTTGATTTATATTTTGTTGCTATCATTTAAGGCATTAATATTTCTTTGTGGAAACTTGTTAACCCTTGTGGTGTGGCAGTGATTTTTAAGTGCAGTTACTACAGGCGGAGTTGTTTTTTATAAAAAATTTTTTTTTCTAGACAAAGAAAAGGAAAGTAAAGGCAAAAATTAAAACTAATTTAATGGATTTAATTTCTACAAAAATTTTGACATTTTCATAAAACTAAGAAAAGACTTCTTTTCTCCAAAAAATTAAAAGTTTGTAAAGTTTTCGTTTAAAAAGTATCAAATGGTTCTTACGGTACAAAGCTGGCAAATTTCTTCATAGCAAAATCAAAAACAAATATGACAACAATACTCCTTCAAAAATCTATCAATATAGATATCAGTTTTGTTTATGACAATGATAAATTGCAAAGCACAAAAGTGAAACAGAAAAGTTTTACATTCATAAATTTTTCCTTTGCTAATCCTTTTTCTTTTAAAGTTGTTTTGAGGGCAGTCGTGTTCTCTTACTGAAACTGAACATGCCTTGCATGTATGTCCTTGAGACAACTTTTATTTTGGCATGTGCATAGACAAGAATCCTTGTGATAAAGTGTCTACCACAAAGTCTCACATAAAGTGTCTACCAGAAAGTTTTTCATACTCATCAGCCATGGAGTTATTGAGCAATACATCATCTAGTTTTGCTCCTGCTACTAACTTTTGACTAACTTCAACACAAAAATCAGTTTGTGTTTTTTTATAAGGCTCATTATCTGACTTTTTGAATTCCTTCCATAGGACAAAGGTATTAATCATTAACAATACAAACATTTACCATCCTGAAGAAAGCTTTCTTCCACCATTTGATCGTTCTTCTTGAAAAATGTGAATACTTTAGGAGTTGGTCATTAGTGTCCACATCACCCATGTATTTATTGTATTTATTCGTGATAAACTTCTTTATAGATTCTTTTGTTTCATGGCCTTCTTTACCTGTCAACCATTTTTGCATTGTACACTGTTGACATAAGTGTCACAACTTTGCAATCATAGATTTTCAAAATTTAAATCGCCTTGTCGTGTGACATACCTTTGGTGTCACTTTTTTTCTTTGGTTTTTTAATCATGATGCTCCAATGGCACATGTGTTTTTCATTTTCAATTCATGAAACAAGAATGGTGAGTTATACTAATAATAGTTATTCATTAAAGATCACAAAACCTTTGTAAAAGTAATCTTTACACATGTGCATCGCAAGATCTTGGATTTTTCCTAACTCTCCAGTAGGAAAATTATATGTTCAGGTGTATAAATAAAATCTTAAACAATAGTTGTTGCTATAATCAACTAATTTGAAAGTTTTAATGTGGTACTTATCTATTTTGCTTGGGTTACAACATCTAAAATGAATCCTTCCTTTGAAAGGTATACAACCTTCATCAATAAATCTTGTCGTGGTGACCATATATCAGCAAATTTTTGCATAAAAAATTCATAAAAATATCCAAGCTTTTTATATGGATCATACCCTGACTTTCCTTAATTAACATGAATCTCATTATCCCACAAATGAAGGAATGAAAAAATGTAAAAATTTCATCTTGACTCATAACTTTTTTGAGGAAAAAATGTTGCCAGGATATTGTCCGTTGACCAATAAAACTTTACGTTTTCTTTCTTGACCACGCCAAAATAAATTGTTAACCCGATAAAAACTTTCAGTTTCTCAACAGTAACATCATCATCTGGCCATCGCCTAAATTGTGATTTTTGAGGCAACTTGGCTGTTGCTTTTTGTTTTTCTATAAGCGAATTGGCATATCTACTTGTTTCCATAAAAATGTTTCACAATTCTATCTGACAAAAATGATGATACATTTGTGTTACTAATTTTGCTAGTATATCACTTAACTTCCATTTGTCTGTAATTTTGTAATTGACCCAAAAAAATGACTGTATCATTTCTTAAGAAGATTATCCAGGAATCTATTATTCACTAAATGCTTACGAAAAATGTTTATTCAGGAAAACTGACCGTATTTTATTAACTCTCTACAAAATAAGGCTGTATATAAAATAGAATTACTATAGTTGGTGGAGTTTTTTGGACACGCCATCATAGCTGACAAGATTCTATGAATTGGTGTCTATATATGTCCTTCATAAGCATTTTGTTAGTTTTTTTAATTTTACCTGATTTTAGATATTCAGAAATGCTTGTTGAGGAATTTTGTTGGTTTTTGATTTGAAGTAAATATATATTTTTTTTAGATTGAAATACTGTTTGAAGAAACATTTTTTAATGAAAATGAGGAAAGTTACCATGTTTTATGCATTGACCAACCTTTCGAAGGTGGAAGTAAGTATAGTATATTGTTTATAAGGCCCACAGAAAAGCAAAGAAGATTTGATGTCACTCATATACTGGTTTTCTATAGTTAATTCATGCACTTCTCTATTATGAAAGAAATTTAAGAAATAAGATAATATCTTTTAATATAGATAAAACAGATATTATAAAAATAATGTTTTGAACTCTCTTCTTTTTAACTGCTAATAATGATGCGATTTTTTGATTGCTGGTGACCTTTTTTAGAGTTTTTAACTAGCGTTTCTACAGATAAGAAATGTCTCGCAAATAAATAAATAATTTTGGAAAATATGTAAGTTGTTTATATAAAAACACTCAAATAAGTGAATGTATAAATGTTAGTTAAAAAGTATGAGAATGATATGATTTTATAGACATCTAAGATAAGATAAGTATATTTTCCAAAATTAACCAAATAAAAAATACAATATAGATTTTCATAATAATTTAGAATAACTTATATTAAAAAAAAAAGAAAAAAAAAAGAGGATAGTTGCTTAACTTAACTTTAGGTTAATTCGGAGGCAGTCACTCATATAGCAAGAGCTGACCAAAAGAAGTGACTCTAGATATTATTAGTAAATACTTAGTATTACTATTAGTAAATACTTAGTTAGATAAAGACGAACTTTAAATGGATGTTGTTGCTAATTTATTATATTAATTATATATAAGTTTATGAATAATTTGAATTGATTTTTATTTAAATCGAAAGCATTTTTGTAATTAAGAGAGTTTGTATATTTGAACTTAAAAATATTATTTATTTCAGTGATTTATTCTATTCAGTGACACACTAATATAAATATATTTTTCAATAAATTAATAGAAACATCAAGAACAAAATATTACTCAATCAGCAATTTGATATGTGTGGTTATTGGTAGCATGTTTTCCTTATTATTAAAGATTCCTTATGATATGATAGATATTACAACTCTATAATGTAACTTAGCTAGATCGTAAATTTCCCGACCCGGTAACTCAAATTTTTTTTGCTTTGAATTCACAACAAAAATAGACTACCGTTTTAAAGAAAATATCTAAATATGACAGGGTGCATTTCACTGACTAAGTACTGGAAATTTAGCCCTTTATTTGTTTAGATACTTAGAATTCACGGCAAAAATAGACCAGCAGTTTGGAGAAATAATCCAATATCGCGTGGTGTATTTCCCTTATTTGGATCCAGAAATTTTGGGTTTTGATATGCATAAATGCCTTTAATTAACACAAAGAAGATGGGATATATGTTCTTTACACTAAATAAATATGTGCATTTAATTTTTGTAGAAAGTTTTTTAAAAGTAAGAGAGTTTGTTATTTACAATTAAAATTTTATGTAAGAACTAAAGCGTACCCTTAAATCTCTCGTAAAAACATCTTCAGTAAAGTGTAGATGACAAATAAGGGTTTTATTTTCTGTTGGAAAATTTGTTCATTTTAGCTTACGTAACCATTCTTTTCTTAACAATTTATCGTGTGGTAATACAAAAATAATGTTTTTTGTTTTACGAGTTTCACTAATACAACCTACTGTAGCACAAATGTCTATTTTAAAAGAAGAAAAATAAAAAAAGAAAAAAAAAGAAAAAATGAAAAATGTTTTCTATTAAATATGTATTATCTCCTTATACATTTGAAACACTTTTACAATATATTTTACTGTTTTGCCGTTGTGAGCTCCTTTTCTACACTGACGTCACACACATTTTCATCTGTTTGTAAATCGAAGTTTTAAACCCCGGGTGTTCACATTAGAGCAAATAACTATTTTGATACATATATATATATTTAAAAAGTTTCAAAGTATTATTTAGGTGAAAAAAATTTTTTTTTGGTTTATGAGTGCACCTTTCCTTTAAATGATTTTTATCACATGTGTTTATTTTGTCATAGTAACTAAGCTTTATTTTTCTTTTTAAATCATGGTTAATAAACAGTAATTTACAAAATGATATATCATTTTGATATATCATAGCAACTCCACGAATTCGAAATTGTAAAATTCCAATTATTTAAAAATTTTTTTGATTGCAACAAAAATTGTTCGATTGCAAAAAAAAAAAATTTAAATTGAGCAACTGCCTCGAACAGGACCCACATTAATAACATTGAAATTCACTGAAGTGGCTATCCTATATAAATAACCGTAACATTATTATTATTATTATTTTATCAATGTTATTACCATACCTGTACCATTTTTCACCGCTAAAAATTAAAATAACTTTTTCAGGTAAAATTAAAATTTCCAAAAATAAAAGTTTTGGAAATTCATTTGGTAACTAAAATAAAGGTGCAAATCTCATAATATACGTATAATACACCAGAAAAAAAAAAAAAAAAAAAAAAAAAAAACGTGAAAGAAGTGATTTTTTTTATAGGTACTTACAAAGTACAGTCAATGTGCATATTATCACATAATACACTTCATTAAATGCACTTGAATAGAAAATTTAGTAAAATATTCAAACAACATAATAAATGAACTAGATTCTTAAGCTAATAAATACACTGTAAGACATGTTTATACTATTTCAGAAAGCAAATAAATAAGTATTTTGCACATTTAAGAATCATTATTTTTCACAATGGTAAAGAAGACATATCAAATTTATAGGATCCCATAATTTGATAAAAAATTTCTGAAAAACTCATGTACAGCTTTAAAGAAAAATTGGTGAAAGTATAAACACGGGTCAATTCATAGAACCTTACCAGCTCAGCTAGGGGTTAAAAAAATTATATATCAAAAAAGGTTAGTTGAGGGGAGAGGGAAAAAGACATTTATTTCAAGGTTGTTCTCCTAAATTTAATATTAATAATGAATCATAACAAGCAGCAACTAATATAAAATGATGTTATTATTACACATTTAAATATAGTAATGAAAAAATCATGGTAAACCTGGCTAAGGCTCTTCTTCATCAGTGTCTTCCTCAATTTCTTCTTTAGTTTCCTCTTCAAATGAATCACTTTCATCTGTCTGGTCAAGACGTCTTTTGAAATCTTGGTTTTGTATGCTAAACTTCAAAACATAGTCTCAAACACATTGCAACATGACATGTACTACATTCATACGATGTGTGAACCTGCTTATTGACAGCTGCACACCAAACACATCTATGTTTTCTTTTTGAACTGACTAGAGATGATATAATTTGGATTTTATGCTTCTCGGTGAGTTGCAGTGATTTTGTCTAATGCAACTTCCATGTAATCTATCTCTTCCACCATGTACTCAAAGTCTGCCACGTTTTTGGTGTTGTAGAGGGGATGGGGGAGGGGGAGGTGGGAGTTGTACAAGGAAGAAATACATTTTCAGAGGATTCTGGAGAAGAGAAGAGAAGAAGAGTCATGTTATTGTTGGGATGAAGTACAATGAGACTCAAGTTCAGGTGGGTTATTCAGAGGAATGCAACATCTGGTGGTGGTATAACAGATTGTTCTTCACAGCTTACATCTCCATTCTATAATGATTCTAAAATTTATATAAAAGATATGAAGGAGATGTAGAAAAGGTTTTATAGGAATATGACTTTTATAATCTACTACCTTCTAAAAACTAATTTGTTTCAAAAATCATATCTTGTGCTAGCTATGTAAAATAGAAGTTTTATGTAAAATTCAAAATGATTTACTTTCATCCAATATTCAACATTGGTCTAAGTTGGAATATTCTTCATTGAGTTGTCTGAAAGTTTGATAATAAAGTTTAAAATAGATCTTTCTTGAGCTATTTCAGAAGTATAAATTTGGGAAGATATTTTTTAGAATTAATTGTTACTGCTTTCTTTAGGTCGGGTTCTTGATATATAATCATGACTTTGTATAGGCATGTTTATATTTTTAGTAAAGAGTGGACTTTGTACTTTTTATTTGTCTTGTCGATAAGTCGATGAATTGTTTTGCAGCAATCAACCTTTGTATCAGAGTATAAATGCACATATATGTCATTCAAATTTCCTGTAAATGGACATGTGTGTCATTCAGAGTGTAAGGGTTAAGATTAAAAATTATACATTTTTTTAAAAATAAAAAGCATCTTTTTTATTTTAATATTTTATTTTTGAAACAACAGTGTTAGCAGTTTTTCAGATTTTTTTTCTGCAATGATTATTGTTTAATTAGCTACTTCAGCATTATGAACATGCATCAGTTTAATAAAATACATTTACTATTTATTCATTTATTGTTTATATATGATTTGAGCAAAAAGTAAGAAACTCACTTGAAGTCTGTCTAAAGAAAAAAATCATTTCAGAAATTGGTATTAAAAAGCATTTCTTTTTTAATAGAATATCTAATAAACCTAAAAGAAATAAATAACTGAAATATTTGAAATTAACAGAAACTAAACGGCTGTATAAAAATCATATGTGGTCTTTGGGGCTCACTGTTTTCGCTTGGCAAGAATTTATGCTCTATTTAGTAGGATCATATTCTCCGTCACACTTAACAGAGTGTACTGACAAAAAAAAAATAGCTTATTTTATCACATGATGTTTATGGTTATACAGAGTTGACACAGTGGTAGGATGTTTGACTACAGAACGAAAGTTTATGAGCTTGACTCCCACCTCTGACAGAAATTTATTTTCCATGTTATTTCTGAGTTTCTGAACAAAACTCATTGAGTAATGCAATGTTAGCTCAATTTGGTCAGGTTGTTTAGTTGAGCAAATTTCGTAGGCGTAAATGGGCGTTCTGAGTACTCCAAGACCAGCCAAGTGGGCCCTTCTGGAAATATTTTCTCAGCAATTTGTTGGTTCCCCACGTTAAATATAGCATTCTCACTCACCCTCTCACGTTCCCACGTTTCACTCAAAAAATTTTTAAAATATAGTGTTACTGATATTTTATTCCAAATTCGGAAGGCTAGAAAAATAATTAAAATATGTATACACTAAAAGTTTTGTTACATACTTTTGCAAAATTCAAAAAACTAAAATATTTGACATGTATATTTACACTTACACTTACATTTAAAAGAAAATCTTGTCAGCAAATAAATACTTAATAACAAAAATCTGTCCCCCTTCCCGCCACCCTCTATGGTTTGAAATTTCAAAAGAAGCAAAGCAGACAAAACAATCTTTTTCAAGAATTTCTTGAATGGCGTGAATAAAACACTACATACAATCTGGATTTAATTCAATTCTTCTTCAAAACCTGTGTATTAAATTGAAAGTGAACATCCATCTTTTATTTTTTTATTTCTTTAAGAAGCCCCTCTGTGAATTTAAGCATCCATCTCTTTTTGCAATTGCTCTAACTTATAGTATTTTGTTAAGACACCCTTTTGCTTCTTTCAGACTAGTATTGCTTGAATGTTTTGTCTAAATACGTCTTTTTTGCAAGACACTTACCTGGCACATTCCCAAAATTAGATATTTTTAATCTTGTTTATTCTAGTTCTACTGTCTTCTAATAATATTTCTACTGTAGTATTTTACATTAATTTTGATTTTTTTCTTAAAAAAAGGTTATTTTTTATAGCAAGTTAATAAAGCATTTTTTCAAAAAAAACTCAACAAAAGTTACATTGAAAGGTCAAAGAAACACTGACTGAGGCAGAATTATACATAAAAAGCATGAAAAACACAAAAATTCTCTAATTTGACTATTGTCAACGATGCCTCAACACAATTTAGTGATAACAGTTTTTACAAAAAAAGGAAAAAAATTGCTAATTGTGTTCTGATATTAAATGAAGATGATAACTTGTAATTTAATATTACTCTGGTATCTACACATCGTCAATCTTCAAATATTTCATGATAGTAGCTTCTAAAATAGCAACTCAGACAAACTGAAAGTAAAAGCAGTGATAAGAATTAATTTCCATATAAAAAAGTCACCTGAATCCTCAAAAGAATGCTTTAAAAGTTGATTGGAATTGTTTATTGTTATTATCTCAGAGTTACAGTAAATTTGTCTCAAGCTGTTGTTGTTAATAAAAGTGTATGTGGCTCTATTGTACCAGTTACCATGCTATTTGGAGGTTCAAACCCTTATTGTTCAAATTTTATGAAGGAATATTTTTACTAACTGCAAGATTTTTATATCTTTGCAATGCATTATGGTTATATCAAAATATTTCGAAATGGCTAAAGTTCCTTGGATTTCTAAATTAAATCCCTATTTTTGACACCATCCTTTAACATTGGCCATTTTATTCATCTATAACATTTCTTGTTTAAAGTTACTGTACTTTCATCATCAAATATCTATTCCTCTATTTGTTTTTTCCAACTCTTGTGAATTTGAAAAAAAATATATATATCTGTATGTTATGTGTTATGTTATGTTATGTTATTGTAGCAATATGTTTAATTTAAAAATAATAAATTTTTTTTGGTGTTATTTTTAAAATTTTTAAGCTTTCTGTATTGAAATATTGTTTTGTTTAAATAAATTTTAATATTATGTGTTTCTGTTTACAGAAACATTTAAAAAATGATAATAAATCAGATTGAATTGTATGTCCTTTATTTTTGCTGTATATTAGAAATAAATCTGACCTTCAAACATCTCTTCATTTATAGCCATCATTTCATTAAAACATCAAAACAATAGATTGCTCTAGCCTCAACATGGCATTCTCCCGCACAAACACCAGGTTTTGTTAATTGAGCAAGTTTTTTTCAGGCAGAATCAATTTGAAATTCTCGCTAATTTCTTTGCTGTCTGAATCCAAGTTAATTGAAATTTCTTTTTCAGATTCAACATTTTTATCCTAAAAATGTGCTTCAAGCATTTTCTTTTTGGATGTAGTTTGAAAGTTAATAGGTATTTCTCAGATTCTATAGTTTAAAATTATTAAACTATTCTGGAAATGATTTAACTGAGGAAATGCATATATATTAAAACATTTATTTTCTATTTTAGATTTTTTATCACACACAGCTCCTGTTGCGCTGAGATTGGAAACTCTTGACAACTGTGTAGATTTTCTCTGGGCTGGTCTTAAAGGTGTTTTGTTTTTCTTATTAAAGCATAAATATTTCTCTCTGAAATTAACTGTTTAGTTCATCCATATTCTTAAAGAGCATCTGTGTATTATTCTCCTCCATATAATAATTCACTAAAAACTTTGTTCTCCTGTCCCTAAGAGCTAATTGATGATTTCATTTTCTGCTATTATTTAAAAATTTGGTTCTTGCGACAAGAATTATTTTCTTCCTGCTTACAGCCGATTTTTTTCCTTTCCTCCAGCAATTAATTGACATTTCATTCAGTAGTTGTCAATACTCAGATATTGTCTGAGGATTTCTATGCATATTTACCATTAATTTGATGATGAGATTGGTTGGACAGGGTATATTAATGACCGTTTTTCAACCTGATCCTGGTGTCTTTCTTTCTCTGCTGTTAATTATAAGTTTATACTGCATTCATTCAAAATATTTTCTTTTTTAGTCCTTTCTTTCACTTCTCAAACTTAAGAAAAACTAAACAGCATCTATCAATATTTATTGATTACTCTTTAGATAAGTTATTTGGTTAACTAACTTCCATCCTTTATATTTACCTCTTTCTAGGTCATTTTCCTCATTATTATATATATACTTCTCACCTTCAACCTTATGACATTTCTTTCTTATTGTTTTTTGTTATCTTGAATATTTCATTACTGACCTTCCCTTCTCAGCATCGGCTAATCTGCTCCTTTTTCCTTTCAATTTTCCTACACTGCAGTGCAAGCACAGTGCTTAGTTTTTAAGTAAATATTCTTATCAATCACCACATGACCTTCATTGTTTTTCCAAAGTCTCCTTTTTTATTTTTATTCTGGTCAACCTCATCAATCCACCACCAGATCTTTCTATGTCTAGCTAGCTCTTTCTTCCACCTGCATATATCATATCAGTAGCTTGTAAAAGGCTATTTCTCGAAATAGTCCAAGTGTTAACATCATTATTGTTATGACACTATCCATCATCAGCTAAGTTCATAACTTTTGCACTAAATTGTCTGGTTACTTTCCCTTTTCTCAAATTTAAAACTTTTCAATATAAACATTGTAGATAATTATGTTTTATTACACTCTATTTAAACCTTGAGGAAATCCCATTCATTAAATCAATATATTGATTTGTGTTAAAATGTGGTTATTAACAATTTAATAAAATAATTGATTTGTATGCTGCTATATTAATATTGTATTTGAAACTTGTTTACACTCAGATTTCTTATGACTCCTTGATCTTTGAAAGCCCAGCAATGTCACTGATTGGATACTAAATTAACTATTAATTTTAATCTAGTTTATTGTAACACTTACATGTTTGTTTCTCAGCTTCATTAAGATAAGGGTTGAAAGCAGAATGGCCATAACCTATGCCACTTAAGAAAGAAAACTTCTGGTGTAATTGTCCTATGGTATGTAATTATCAGATTAATACGCCTTCTTTGGTTATTGTTTCTAGAATTTTCCTGTTAAATTAGAAGGTTCTGTCAATGATTGCTTTGTTTGCTTTAACCATTTTTTTACTAGTACTTCATTTTTAATAGATGATTAAGTCGCATTGATTTTTCTCTGTTTTTACGAAAGTAAACCATGAACAGCGTTAAGTAGATTTACGTTATTTATTAGTTTCTAATATTTTTTATTACGTTTACTATAGGTAACAGAAAGAGTTATTCTCAAAGCCAGAAAATTATTACGTTGTTCAACAACACATACACTCGTCTTGAAGCAGAGTCTATACGACACTCCATGGTAAGCACATTTTTTTATCAATTTCACATTTTGAGATCTTTGGTATGGAAAATATTTTGCAACTCAATTTAACTAATTTCTACTTACTTTATTAGCTTTATTTAGACTCTAATATTAAATTAATATGGTAAACAACTATTTGAATGATAAATTATTCTTATGAATTGACAAACTTATACAACAGTTATTGAATATCTCATCTTTAATTTTGATATCAAGTCGATTTTCTTAAATTTATTTATATATTAAACGAACGTTTATTTAGGATACACATGTCAGTAAAAACTGTTGTTAATATTTTTCCTGAGCTATTAAAAATTGGTGAGAAATGTATTAAAAATTAAAATATAGAAATATAGTTAAGTTCGTTATATAGCTTTGTTCTCATGAAATAAAATTATCTCTTTGCAAACTTTAATTTAATTTTGGGAACTTCTAACTGCTGCCACTTGTTGTTTCTGGTATTTCTTCTGTTTGTTCTTAAAGTAAAGAATATTTACAGATATTTTTGTCCAAAAATTTTCGAACTGTGGTTCACACATGAACGTTGATCAGGTTACTAATCGAAGGTAAATTAACAGAGTTATCAGGAATTAAATTTATTACATGTGCACAGCGAATTTAAACAACGTTTCTTCTGTGTTGTAACAAGATGTAAGTTTTATACGTAATTAACTTTTATAAGAGGAAAAATCATCTTTTCAAAAACCTCTTGATGCTCTTGAGTTAATATTTTGCCTTAAACCGCACAGCAATCATAGAAATGTTGATGATTTTTTATAGACATTATCAAAGTGGTCATTTAAAATGAGTTTTGGGTCAAGCGTAGTTCCTAGATATTTGTAGCATTTGGTGGAGCAAATGGAAAATTTACGAAAACGCAAATCCAACTTTATAGGACACTATTTCAGTTTCTGTGCTGTATCAAATACTCTGTCTTCGTTTTTTTTTTCTTTTTCAAATTTGCTACTAACTCATTTTCAATTAGAAAATTTGAAATGTTAGTAATGTCTTCATTTAATGAATTTTCAGTAGCACAGAAGTCTTTGTGAGATATGTAGATTACAGTGTCGTCTGCGAATTTTACAGCTTCATAATGCTTCAAACAGTTGACGAAGTCATTAAAATATAATACAAAAAGTAGAGGTCCCAATATGGAACCTTGTGGGACACTGCACTTGACTTTCATGATACTTTAAAGGGTACCTTCATGTGAAATTACTTGAGATCAATTAAAATGTTAATCGCCAATCCATTCGTGTTCAAGATTGCAAATACCTTGCGATGGAAGTTTACTAAGTAGCTGTCCTTGCCCCACTGTGTCAAACACTTTTGACAAATCAAAAAATACTACTCCAAGTATTTTTCTGTGATTTGCTTGTTTACGTATATTGTCGAGGAATAATGTTGCAGCTAGCTCAGTTGATTGATTTTGTCTATAGCCGAACTGTGGGTCTCAAATTAACAAATTGTGTTCTAGGTATTCATGCTCGTGTACTACTCTTTGTAGTATTTTGGACACTCAGGTAATATAGATATAGGACAATAATTGTCTACTTTTGTTGAAGAACTACATTTGTAAACAGGTATAAGTCTGGCAACTATCCAATCCGCTGGAACAATAGCAGTTTGTAGTGAAAGGTTTATCTGACACAATGGTGAAGATTATAACTTTTGCAGAATCCTTTAAAAGTCCAGGTTATTAAATCTTCAACTCCTGTTGATTTATGTCTTTTAGTTTTTGCTAAATTTTTTTCTATGTACTTTTTAGACACTCGTTTGAATCGAAAAATAAAAGTATTTTTGATTGGGGCAGTTTTCTGATCTTTCCAAACAAAATCTTTGATTGGCATTGCTTTTGACTCTATTGTTTCAGCACATGATGCAAAAAACAAACAAAATATTTCTGCTTTGCCTTGACGATCATTTGCTTTTTTTTTTTAACAGTGTCATCTTAAATAAAGGTCAAGTTGTTTTTGTTGGAATTATTGATTTGATAGTTTTCCAAAACTCACAAGGATTGTTGACGTTTTGTAATAAAATGTCATTGCAATGTTGTTGTTTTGCGTTTTTGACGAGATTAGTGCAGTGGTTATTCAACCTTTTGTACGCATCCCAATCATACTCAGTGTTTTTTTTCTTTGCTGTTCTTAGCCATTTGTCTTTTATTCATGGATGATTTTATTTCCGGCGTAAGACATTGACAGGCCTTTCCTTTTATTTTTTTTGAAATAAAAGGTGCTTGGCGATCAAAAGTTGTAATTAATGCAGATTTCAAGCAGTTTAAATTTACATCAGAACTGTTAAATACGTCACCCCTATCTTGCTTGGCTAAATCACCACACATTAGTTTTGAATTATATTTGGAATAATTACGACAGTGTATAATTTTTGGTTGGTATTTCAAAAAAGTTCTTTTTACTTACACATGGTAGGGACCATGTCATGATCTGATAGAGAAGTGGGTATGACATCATCATCTGTAATATTTTTGGGTTTGTTAAAAGTAATGATATCAAGTATAGTTTTTGTATCTTTAGTCATTTCTGTAGGTTTGGATATAATTTGTTTAATTCCATTCAGATTTATCAAACCTTTAAAGTCAATGTTATTGTTTTTGTCAAGATAATTAACGTTGTCGTCACTACTTTCTACTCGATTTTTACATTTTTTAACAAGTCACTAAATAGATCATTAAAGTTTGAAGGTAAATACTTTGAAGTTTCAGGGGGTCTGTATAATGAGCAAACAAATATATTTTTGGAGTTTTCAAATGTTAATTCTATCCAAATACACTCATTTCCTTCCATTTCAAGATCATTTCATCAAAGCCATTTAGATTTGTTAGAAATATACATTCCCACACCTCCTTTGCTTGCTAGTAAAGGTATACCCCATATTTTTGTATAGAGCGTTTATATTGTTGAAATTTTGTGTATGTGCTTCTGATAAAGTTAGTATATTGATTTTTGTAAAACTACAAAATATTTTTTTTATTACCAGTAGATTAGACTGTAAACCTCTAATGTTTTGGTGGAAAAACTCATACGCTTCAGCTTTGTCAGGCATTCTAGTTCAGGTAGTGTTCGTAAAATATCTGGATGAGGATTCAACTCGATATCTCCACAAGCTAATATCAACAAGATCGATGCACTGTTGATTAACAAAATATCCGAAAAACATCGTCTGTATTCCCATAAAAAGGAGAATATAAATGTCTCTTTATCCTTCAATCTTTCAAAACGTAATGTTAAACTAATTCCATCGGAAGTCAAGAAACATTTCTTTCACGCAAAATAATAATACTGTAAATAGAAAGATAAAAAATATGTTTTGTCTCATTGATGTCATTAATCAGTGGCTTTTAGCCCTGCAGAAATAGAATTTTACTCACGGACTTATGGTGTATGATTATTTAACCTCCAAGAATAATAATCAGCAGCAACTCGGTTAAGAGGACTCAGTTAAGAGCACCGATTATTATTCTTCCAGATACAGATAAAATTTAAAATATAGATATTTAATATTAAATATTTTGAATTAAAAATTTAAAAATTTCTCTACGCGTCTATGTCTACAATCTTGTAATATTGAAAAATGCATGGAAGTGAATGTGAAATGGAAAAAAATTCTTTCAAACATGATTTTTGGCACAAAGTTCTTTAAACTAACTTTGTACTCATATTAAGCCAGCATTTTTTATTACACAAAAAATTATTGCACTTTCAACATCTGACCAAGTAATGTACTATTACTATTTCATAATTTCTTTTAATACAAATAAAACGAACCAAGCTTTTTTCTGCCAAACTTAAACTTGCATATTAGCTAGGGTTTCCTAATGCAAAAGTAGAAAATCACACTTACTATTCCTTTATAAATATTTGTATTTTAATTAATGGTCTGTTAGTTTGCAGTCTGAGAAGTCACTATTATTTGGTTTTTACTTCACACTCATAATGGCATATTTTCTTGCACTGTTAGAAAATAACTCTTTGGATAGTAAATTTCTTCCTCTTTTTCCTAGTTTTTATGGAAAAACTTCAAAAAACCGTTTTTTTTTTTTTTTTTTTATGAAAATCTTCAAATGGCTGTTTACTTTATTTTATCTAAATACATGATAAAACTTGTTTTAGAAAACTAGGTGAAGCTGGCAAAGTACTATATATTTACCCACCAATCAGCTCATCCATAATGCATTTTTTCTGTAACTGCTGAATAGTCTTTTTATTTTCAAAAATTTTTTTTCTAAGTCAAATGTAGAAAAGTCAGGATTTTAAATTTTTGAAAAATATTTTTATATTTGTTCTAATGGACTGAAATGTGGAAAAATATGGTAATTTTAGTCCTAAGAGCTTTTTTGAAATCCATTCATGAACTTTCTTTGAAATTTTACGTGAAGTTAGAAGACTTCAGTGTAAATTTTGATCTATATCAAATGGCCACTTGCCAGAAAATCTCCTTTATGCTCAAGTCTCAAAGTATGTGTAATTTAGTCAATAAAAAGGACGTTCTTTAATTTTTTTAAAGAGGTCATATTTTGATTTTGTCAAAATTTTGTGTAATTTTAGAAGATATTTTTGCTACTTTGACCTATTTTGACCTATTTTGACCTATTAGCCATAAAGAAAAGTTTAACAAACCCATATCCAAAACTATGTTGTGTTTTGTCTTTAAATTACATATTTTGATATTTTAAAGAAAATTCTTCCAATTTTTTCCTAAATTTTATTTGAAGTTAGAAAAGTAATTTATGATTATTTTTCAATATCTGCTATGTTAGAAAAGTTTTATCTGTTTCAGGTCCTGAAAAAATTAAGAAGATATGTTCTTATTATGTGTATTAATTGTTAGGAAATCTGGTTGACCTCGTTTTGAAAATTTTTCATGAATATAAGTCAATCATATAGATATATTCTATCATGGATTCCATTAGTTGCTGAAGTGTTTGTTTTAAAAAATTTTAAAAACAGTTCAAAAATTTTTTGAGAGATACTTACATTGGGTAAAGTATTTGTTGAGTACACAAGGCTTCTAAACTGATTCAAAATAACCTGGTTTAGATGTAAAAAACAAGTTTTTGTATAGTTTTCAAAAGTTTTTGCTATTATATACATATAGATACTGTCATTTACTTGTTAAACAATCTTGTTTGGAAAAATTAAGGATTAGTAGCCATTTTAAAATTATATTCTTTAAAAATTCAATTGAATTTAATATATATATATTAATAACAATAACAGTGCTCTGAATTAAGCCCTCATGAGCAATGAATTTGGCAAGTTTTTATACAGCGAAAAACCTTTCTTTTTTTTTAGAGCTCTTTGTTCTTAAATAGCAAAGATGAAGTGAAAAGGAAGACAAAATTTTTAACTTGTTGTGTTTTGAAAATATAGCATTAATGTTTCACTTGCCCTAGAAGTACTATAGCGCAGGTGCATGTGTGATGTTATGCTGTTTTATGTTAATATATTGTGTTACTTATGACAAGGAATATGACCCCACAATGTAGAATATAGACTCTTGGCAAGCGGTAGCGGTGAACCCCAAACACCACACATATATTCTGTCTATGCATAGGTTTATCTTTGTCAGGGGATATAGTTCCAAAAGATAGACAGAAAAAAACATTGAAATATTGTTAGCGATAACCCCAAACGCCAGACCTACAAATATAGGTTAATCTTTCTGTAATACTTGTTGTTTTTACTTTTTTTATTTTTTGCTTTTTAATAGTCAACATTTTATTAGTCTGTCCATTTTCATTTAATTTTGTTGTAATTTTTCACTTATTTAATATTTTTGAATAGAATTTTTTTCATGTCATTTTGATTTTGAAATGAGATAAGTTCAATGTTTCAGTATAATTTGAAGTATGATTTTTTCTCCAATTTGATTACATTAAAACAGTTTGTAGTTCATTTCTTCTGTACTATGTAAAAAATTCAATAAACAATTGCATAAGTAGACATATATTTCAAAATTTAAGAGAACTGTTTTTAAAAGTATTTCTATTTACTTTCGGTATTGATCTACATTTTAGTAAATTCTTATTAAGATAGAGTTTTGTTACTTTCGAAACAATAAAAAATTTTTATTATGACTTAAAATATCTTTTGCACAGAGGCTGGACTTAAATAAAATTTATCAATGTGCTTTCAATTTACTCAAAAGTCTATGAAAGCGAGAAAACTTTATCGTTCTGAAAAACATGTAGATAAGTACTGCCAAATGCTGACCTTAGAGGGCTTCAATGATAACCAAGCTGTTGGTAAATCTTTGTTACAAATAACATTTAGTCAATAGTTAAAGTGTTAATAGTGCTAAAGCCAAAATGGTAGCTCTTCTTCGTTTTTGGCATTTGGTTTATCTGTTCAATAAATTTTCAACACTGAGAAAACTTTTTTTTTTTTTTTTTTTTTTTTTCCCCTTTTAGAGGCTTTTTATGGAAAAACTTTTGTAAAATAACTTTTTTGATGTAATTCATGGTTAAAACATTGCTTCATTAATATTTAGGATGCAGCTAATGCTGTCTTCACCAGAGTCATGCAAATTTGCCTCAAAGATTCTCATCTTGTAAGTTAATGATTACCAAGGTTTTTTGTAGCTTGTCTAATAAAGTTTCCTTGTTTCTTACATGAAAGTTTTTGTCAAAGTGCTATAAAGAAGTGTAAAAGGTTTTTTTTTTTCTTTTTTGGCTTATGTTAAATTTTCTGGTTTTATTTTAGGTTTTAAAGTGGTGGCGTAAGTCTGTAAAGAGGATTTAGCGTATAGTTTTTTCTTTTAGAAACGTGCTGCTTTGAGTAATCGTTCTTTCTCGGATAATGTTAAACTGGCTGTTGAGGTTGGCATTTTTATTTTTATTTTTTAATTCAGTGTATGTTTTTAGTTTTGTTTAGAAAGATGTGAATTTTTTTGAAGTGAAGTTAAAGAATCCTTTTAAAATTTTATGCCGTAAAGTATTAATCTTTGATCTACCAAAAGTTATTTTCTAAGATACAAAAGTTATGTTTTGATACCTGGATGCTGATTTGGGCTCCTAAAATAAGCCTTCCTAAACTTAAAGTATTCAACAGGAATTTTTCTTAACAAATTAACCAAAAAATTGTTATCCAGCAGCTTTAGGGCTTTCTCCTTGAAATATTTATGGAAAAGCAGATATCTTCTTAAAAGTTTTTTAAAATCTTAAAAGTTTTCCTCCCTTAAAAGTTTTTCTTGCTGACTTCAATACTGTAATTACTTAATTATCTTCTCAGATTATTCATGGGTTTATCACTGGTAGGTAAAGCAGTCTTTTACCTGTCCTACAGGGATCAATATCTTCTCAAGTATTTTTTATTATTGAGTAAGTATTTTTTTAGACATTTGTAATGGATGGAATTTATAAGAGGGTGTTCAAAGGAATTAGCTCACTGATGGTTGACGAGGTATATATAAAGTTTTTTGTGTTTAAAGTAGTGAGCTTGTTGTACTTACTGATTATTTATTTCAATGAAGAAAGGTAGCTAATTTATTTTAGGTAGCTTCAGTTAACAATGAAACACCTGACAGTTTCCTTTGCTTTGTGTGATCAATCCTAGATTCATTGTTTTTTGTAATATTCTTCAGTAATTTTGAAAACCTTAAGAAAGCAAGTATGATGTGTTGAAAATGCGTTCATTTGTTTTTCAGAGAGTAGTTTTCACATTATCGAGCAGTCATGTATCTTAAGGTTTGCCCGATGGTACAGGACGAGGAAAGATTTTTGTTTCTATAAAGAAGTATTATTTAACAAAATATTGAAATTTATTGTTGTTAAAAAGTTAATTAAATATTCAATTCCATCAACTATTTAATAAAAAAGTTTTTTCAAATCATTTCCATTCGTATGTTTAAAATATTTGGCATCTATTTCAGTTCTTCTGCAGGTGCTCTATGTTAATTATAAAAAGTTCTCATGGGTTTTATTTCTGGCACACATGTTAAGAATGAGAAATCATTGCATTGTTTAAAATAAACAGGTGTTCATGATAACAAAGTTATCATATTCTAAAATTGATTAAGCTATTTACTTTACTTGGAATTATTTTTAAAACGACAGTAAATTTTTTTAAACCTTGCTGAAAACGAAAGAAGGAAAATGATGAAACTGGCAAAAACGTTAGGAAACAAACCTATGACAAAAATATTTGTACAAACACCTTTCAAGACAAATTATTGGACAAGTTTAAATGGCTAAAGCATTCGCCACTAACTGAACTGTACAACAAAACTCTTGATGTTGGAATACTATTTAACACACTCAGAAACAAACTTGCAAAAGAAGGCCCAGCCAGTAACCAAGCGCTGATTGAGAGGGTAATGGTGTGTAGCCATTGTCGTTTACCCAACGGCGGGTTCCAAAAAATTTTCTTTTAAACCCTTTAAAAATCTTAAAAAATGACACATCCAGCACCTTTCCTTGGTGAAATTACTTAATACAGTAGCTTAGTTAGCCAGCACTTCCAAGGATTTAGAAAATCATTTGGGTTTTTCTTGAAAATAGGATTGAACATAATATTTTGGGAAGCCCTGTTATTGACCCTGGAATTCAATTAAACATTGCTTGTTTATAATCAATATCAGTTTTTACAAATTTTTTGCGTATTAGTAAATAACAATTATTTTTAACAATAGTTTCTTATATTGCTTCTCAACATATTTCTTTTAAAATAGATGACTGAGACAAAGAATGCACCAGTCTACAAAATTGATAAAGCATTAGAACAAGCAATAATAAACCTGCAAACATTTGAAACTGATCTAAATTCGGAATGACATTGGAACCAACAGAAATTAAATTTAATAAACAAAGATAAGATTGTTTCATTGCAGTTGCGATTGCGACTGGTAACAAATATGATTGAGCATTTAACAAAACGATGTTCCACTCTTGATCCAATCTTTGCTGAAACAGAAATGATATTAAACTCACCCCAATGGCAGAGCAAAGATTTCTTTAAGATCATTAACAACAACAATGGATGAAGCCTTGATCAAAATATCGTCAATACCTCACCTTCAAGAGTAACCTTGTTCACAAAGCAAATCCATAGTATGTGAATGGCAAACCCTAAAAAAAAATGTGGCAAAATGGAAAGTGAATTTAAAACCGTTTCCTCCCAGCTCCTGGGAACAATTAGTTAAGTCAGTAACATGCTCAGAATTTGGAAACTTATTTGGATTTATCAAGTTTTTACTTGCCCAGAGCATCAGTTGGGCAGACGCAGAACATGGATTTAGTGCTTTGAAAATGATTAGAACAAACCATAGAGCATGGGCTAAAAACAATCTTTTAACAATGCAGTTGCATATAAAAACTTCCAAAGAAATTTTTTTGCTAAACGCTACTAGTAAAAGTAACTCAGGAAGTTTATGAAGAAAGCAAATAGGCTTTATGGATACAGATCGCGCCAAATATGGACCCAATCCAAAGGTGAAAAACCAACCTAATTATTTGTTGAAGAAAGTTAAAGAACAAGAACACAATTTTTTATGCTATATTTAACATAGTTTGTTTTTAATGGCTTCATCTTAAAAAAAGAAGTCAATAATTATTAAGAGTTTCTTGTTTGTGTATATGTAAATCAAGCTTAAACTACTTGTTTATTTAGTTAAGTCAGCATAACTAATTCATTAAAAATGGCAACCAAGAACAACCAGATTTGTTTTAGATTTTAAGAATACACTTAATTTCTGTGCGGATGAGTGAACATTTAATAAATAGGAAGCTCACTCGTTCGAGAGGATGAGTTATCAAAACCCTTACGATAAACCACCGTCAGGAGCACTGTAAATAAGGAACAAATCACTTTCTTAACATTAAATTGTTTTTTCATTTTTATTTTTTTATGAAGCTTTTACTGTGAGCAGGTCACTGTATGAAGTTATAAAACCTTGAAGTAAAAAGTGCTTCAAGTATATCTCAGTTTCGGAAAATTTTTGATATTTGGTCTGTAAAATACACACAGACCCATTTAAAGATGGCGTCTTCAAGTGGCATAACTCAAAAGTAAATTTGTCAATTGATCCAGTGCTTTTGCTTATATTTATCAGTAAAGGTCCTTTTGATTTATTTTTGTTGTTAAATTGTTAAAATAATGTTAAAAAATACCATATAATTCAAATAAATGGAAATTTTTCTGCTACATAATGATTCATAAACATTTAACTGTTTTGTGCACATAGATGTGCATTGGGCATTTAGGGGATTTTTTGTAGGTTCTTGTATTTAAGTTTGTTACAAGCAAATGGCTGCAAAAAATGTCTTATTCTGACTTATTTGTGTTTTTTCTTAAACCCAATTGGTATCGTTTTGGAGGCAAAAAAAGTATATTAGAAATAATAAATTAAAGTATGGCCAATTTGTAATTCATGAATGCCCACTGTACACATGTGTACAAAAAATAAAAATAAAAACCACTTAAAAAAAATAAATCAAAAGGTGAACTTATCTTAATTTGGATCTAGTTACTCTAAAAAAACAAAATCACACCCTTTGTAATTTCCTCAGTGAAGCTCAGGCCTTATAGAGTTAAGACAAGGCTTTGTTCTTTGGTATTGCTTACCGGTTAATGAGCTGTTTTAAAAGTTTGTGATAGTAGTATCATGGTAAACAAAACTAAAAATATCCAAGAAGTATCAATGATTCATGTCTAAATCTTACTAAATACTTTCACAAAGTATAAAAAAGGATCTGGAAGGCTTCAATTGCAAGCAAGAATGCAACTACTTCTCACATCCCATGTTGAGTCAGAGAGTTTGATTTTGATTTTTATCAACCTTAAAAAAATGTCTAATAAGACATAGATTTTATCTAAATTTTATGTTTTTCTATTATTCAAACATTTATTTAATTGGTGCTTCCATCATTATTATTATTGTTTTATTTCCATCAAATTTTTAGGACGCTTCTTTTAATAAAAAGACAAGAAACCTCACAGAGCTTCAAATAAAAGACCTTGCAATTAATAATAACTTACGGTAAGTTGATGATTATTCAGAGCTTGAAATATTTCACAAAATGTTAATTTAGGGTTTAAAACAATCAACCAAATGAATTACTTAATAAGAAATTGCCATGTTAACCTTAAAATACAGAAAAATGTGAATCTGAGTGGCATTTGGCAAATACTATTTACTTGTTTAATAATTTAGTTTGCTAGACTAGTAGGTTAGGTTAATCATTTAGTTTGCTAGACTAGTAGGTTAGGTTAATGGGTGAATAAGTTATTTTATAGCAAGTCTTTGCTTCTGTTGCTAATTAAAAAATAGATAATAACAATTTCATGACAGTAGCATTGTAATGCTCAACTTTTCAACATTTTTGCAATAATTCTAGCAAAATGATACTTTATCAGAGAATGTTTGAACTATTGAATGAATGACGAAGATCTCTTAAAAGTGTTTTTTAACAGATCTTACATGTTATGAATAAAATTGTTTGTGGATCTCTCAATCTGTGCAGCCACTTTATAGATAAATGCACATATTCATGTACATAAGATCTTTTTATCAGTTTCCTCAAAAACCTTGTTTTATCAGTATGTGGCTAAACTATGCGCAAAATAAAATTTTTTTATATTTTATTACATTGTACTCATTTAATTTTAGTCCAAGTATAATTATGATTCATTTTAAAAATTTTATTTAGTAAGTATCTACCAAGAGCTAAAAAGATTCTCTCAAATCTTAGCAAGGTAATTTAATGTTAAAGATTAATCTTAAAATTGTAAAAGATGTAAAAATTGTGGTCGAAAAATAATATATCCTGCAAGGCTTGAAGCAACTACTAGGCAGGAAGCCAAAGAGGAGTTAAAACTCTAAACTTATTGCATCAAAGTTCTACTCTTAGGCTGAGTTGGTTATACCCGGATTTGAAACCATGATCTGGTGGCTGGGAGTTAGATGCTCTACCGACTGAACTATCCAGGTATAATAGTTGCAAAAGGTTGAAAACCAAAATATGTTTTCTTTGCTCAAAATTTGCCTGTTTGAGCTTTAAAACACAAAAATTATTTTATCATTTTTCTTGGTTATTTGCTAATCTCAGACCCTTAACCCAATTCACAGGGAGTGGTTCTGAAGAGTCCATTTATGAAACTTCATAAAATTTTACATTTGTATAGCTTTTTCATTTTCCAAGATATTAGTAAAAAAAAAAAAAAAAAAAAAATTATGCAATTTTTTATGATGTCATCGATATACTGAATCCTTTTGACCAAAAACTGTTATTTTGGTGTTTTTATTAAATTATAGATTCAAAAAGAACTATTGATGACTTTTTCTTAATTCTTTTTTTTTTTTTAATGCTGTAAAAATGATATATCTTGATGAATTTTGAAGGGAATTGTGCTTAAACTTTAAAAAGTCTTTGAGATTAATTAACCTACCTGCACACCCTGAAATACGAGCTACCTATTAAAAATTCATTAAATTTTGCATCAGGTTTCATTTTATCGCACTATTTTTTTCTCTGAAAATAAATTTGCGTTTTATTTAGTTTTTGTTTTTCAACCAAAGAAAGACATGTTTTGATTAATTTTTCATAACATCAAAAAAATTAAAGACCATATTTTTGACCCAAATCACTACCTAAAACTTATCTAAGGATAATTTATACTCAAAGTTTTTATGACTATGATATGATGCTTAGTTTGAATCATCTTAATGGGCTTTTTTTATAGGATTCTTGATAAATTTGTTGATTTGGCCTTTTTTTTGCTCTCAAACCAGAACCCAGAAATTTTTTATTTTTTTATTGAAAATTAAAATATTTTTCATAAATTTAGATTTTTCTCAAAATTTATATTCAAATTATGCTAAAATTTTGTGTGATGTTAAAAATTCTTGTTTAGGGGCCTGAATCTTTACTGTGTTGTTATGTTTTGTTTTTGTTTGACTGTATTTCCCATTAATTATAGAGATATTTCTGCTAGTTTAATGTTGGCTGTTTTAAAATTTTCTTACTGATGATTATTATTGATAATTCTTTTTAAGTCTTTTGGTTATTGTTAACCATTTCCAAAAGAATATTTCTGAATTGTTGAGTACTGGGACAATATATGCCAATTTCCAGCAAGAGGGAAACAGAATTCAGTGACACACTTCTTAAACAGTAGTTCAAGAAGGATCAAGGGTAGCAATAGCGTTTGCAATCATTTTTGTTGTAATGCTTAGATGAATCAAGTTAATTCCTAGTTGGAAAATCAAGCAATATGTATCCGGAATCACAGAGGGTAGAGTTTTTACTGTATAGCTTGGCAAAAAGTTCTGCCTTATTTTTAGCAAAGTTAAGGACCTTAATTGCATTGAAAAGTGGAGGGATCAAAAACTTACTCTTATTTCAATAAGTCCTATAGATGCGCCAGATGTCTTGAGATCTGATAGATTGAGTAACCAGAGTCGATCATGCACCTGGTTTTGGAAAGAATTTTTAGCTTCCGCATTGACTTTTTTTTCCAGTCATTGCGAGCTCTGGTAAAAAGATGTCTGCTCTCATCACAACTAGTGCACTCAAGAAGAAAAGAATAATGGTTGCGATGAGTAATTGTGGCCACAATTGCAAACCATGTTCTCAAGTGTGGTTTCATTTGATACTTTTGAGAAGGAATGTAGGCATTGATGCCAACATGGAGACAAGAAGCAATTTCCTTTGTACATTCCTCTCTATCAACATTGAAAATGTGTGAAAGTGGGGTATCATAGATTAGATTACAAAAGATGTACCAGTCTTTATTTTACCCAGATAGCTCAGTTGGTAAGACATCTGACTCCCAACTGCAAGGTTCCGAGTTCAAATCCGGGTTACGTCCACTCATTGTATGGGTAGCATTTGGTTGCTTTCTGTGCGATAAGTTTATGGTTGTCTGGCTGAGTGGTGCTTACCGTAAGCCAAAATGGGAGCTCTAAGTCCGCCAGAACCATGGGTGATCATCTCTTAATAAGTTTGACTTTTGATTATCTCCCCCATTTTGGAAAATAAATAAATAAAAAAAATAAAAATATATGGTGATAGGAACACAATTTCCTATGGATAGATGGTTCATGGTAAAGGGTGATGTTGAAGTTGATGTCAAGCTTAATCACAGAGTTTCCTAAAGGATTAGAGAGAGGTGTCTTGAGATATCAGGATTTGATTAAAGGAATAGATCAAGAAGAGAAGGTTCCTGGTTGTCATGGTCAGAATAATGAGTTGCAAAATTGACTAATTGAGTTAATGAGTGAGATATGGTGAAGTAGTAGGTGTCTATATTAGATAGGTTCTAGAGAAAGGTAGCCAATCAGTATGGTGGATGTTAAAATCCCCTGAAACAATGATATTATTGAGAGCCTTGTCAATACTTTCTGAAATGAAGTTGATTAAGCTGCAGAAATACATGAAAGGAGAACGGTTTAGGAAGAAAATATGACTGATTGACTGTAGAAGAGATGAACGTAAAAAAATGTACCGTTTTCAACGGAAATTTCACGAGCTGCAGAAAGATTGTCGCAGACAAAAATAATAAAGCCATGCATGCAAAAAGATTAGTCCTTGCAATTGATAAGAATATATAGCCAGGTACCATAAGATCAGGCGAAGTTATGGAAAAATAGGGTTTGTTTTAAAACTTTTCAAAATTTAGGTTGATGAACTAGAGAGAAAAGATTCCAAATGTGAAAAATTACTGCAAAGACCATGCTTTGAGTGATATGTCACAACCTGATTTAATTTTACTAAGAATTGAATTAATGCAACATTAGGTTTAGAATAAGCCCTACTACCTTGTTTGAATAATTCATACAGAAAGTCAATTTAGTTTATTATCTTGTATGTCAGTTATGAGCCTTTTGCCTGAGCAAAAGCGGTGTTGTAGCCTCAGATAAGTGAACCGTTACAAAAAAAGCTGCTAACCGAGAGCTTGGCCCCGTTTCTACCAGTAAACAATGTAACAATCAAGAACTAATATCTCGGTACCTTCAACAGAAACAACTAACTAGCTTCAAACCGAAATAAGCATCCTATATTCATCAGACAAACAAAGAAAGTAGGAAACCCTATATTAATTTCCGTAGAACAAATATGGCAATGCAGACAGCATCCATGCAAATAGGCAAAGAAGATGTGCAAGACCAGGTGGTGTATTCCATCTACCCTTCAATTTAATTATTGATTTACAGCCGGTATAAATTTTGACACTCAAGGGGTTAAAGTGTGCTCCAGAGGTCCATTAGTTAGTACATGCTTGTTTATTTTGTTTTCTCTTTTTTGCAATTTTGAGCAATGTCACTGATATTTGAAACAAACCATATTTAACAACCAATGTAAAAAGCCATTTTTTTCCTCTTCATTCACTAGGTTTATTCTATTTCTGCCTTTTATCTGAAATAAGTCATTTCTCTTGGAGTTAACCTTCAACCAGCCTACAAAAGTTTTGTAAACTATATTTTACAACTTTGTGGTTTTAAGATAATATAGACTCATTTTTCATAATTTTGGATTTACTGTTCCAAAAAAGCAATTCCTTTTAAAAGTTGTAAATGGAATTTTGGTTAAATTAATGCCAGTAAAATATGCTCAGTATGAGCCGACCAATTATATAAACTATGTGCTGGTGTTAATTTAATGATCTATATTATGTATTTAATGGATATTGTTGGTGTAATTTTATCTAGTTTACAACACCACTGGAGAAATTATATGTTTTAAAATTGACGATAACTACATTGTCTGGTTCATCTAGGACATCAACAGGTATGTACTCTAGCCATTTCTGTGGGCCAACTGTAACAACTCTGTTTGATTCATGTAGAAAATCTACAATGAAATTTTCTGGGAAATTTTGTTTGTCAAAAGTTGTGCTTCCATACTGGCATACCAGCATATATTATCACAGGCTATTTCATATATATCTCTCTCCTATATCAACTCATAAATGATGCAATGTATTAATAAAGGCTTAAAACAGTTTGAAATAATTAATATTGTAATCAGTTTGTTTTGTTTTTATCTAATTGGAATTTATATTTTCTACCATATAATTTTGGTTAGGTTTATTCAGATAGTTTTCATTATACATTTTTATTGTTTTGTTTTAACATTTAGAAGATGGAAACCTGATCACAGCAGACGATTTATTGCCAGCCCTTGTGTTCCTAGTTGTAAAATCTGAAATTCCCAATTGGTGAGTTTCAACAGTTGCGATAATAATATATGAGTGGTCCTATATCTTCCTATTTATAAATGCTGCGGTAAAAACAACTTTAATTATAATAATGTATTTGATATTTTTATTTTTTAGCAGCATTTCATAGTAGCAAGGCATGTAATGAAATTTTATTTTTATTCTTTGTCAAAATGAAGCTCAAATTTTCTATATCAATAGTTGATACTAATGAGTGAGAGTTTGTATCCAACACAGTTGATATATATATATATATATATATATATATATATATATACATATATATATATATATATATATATATATATTACCTTTCTTAACAATATTATATTATTTTAGGAGAATGTGAACTTACTTTGTTTTATTTTGCAGGTTGGCAAATATGAACTTTGTAAAGCATTTTCATTTCTCACAATGTAAAATTGATGAATTTCAGTAAGTCTCATATTTTATTGTGACCATAATTTCTTTTGTATATTTAATTTTACTCATTATAATGTAATTCACCATAAAAGAAGAAAAGAATTTCAGCGATCCAATGGAGTAAATTATTTTTGCAATATAGACATCTACGATAAATTTTCTTTTTCTTGCAGTGGCTTCTTACAGATTTTTAAAAATTTTGTGTGAAGTCATAATTTTCATCATTGGCATATATAGAAATTTTAGTTTTACAACACTTTTTTTAATCCAATTTTAACCAAAATATCTCATTTTTGATCAAATTTTTCAGGATTTGGTCTATTATTCTATTATTTTCAAAGCAGAATAGCGAGCAGAGCGAGCTTTTCAGCTTGAACTCAAAAAATTCGGGCCAAAATTTTTGCCTTAATTCGTGCCTAAATTTTGCTGATTCTGCAGGAAATTTGTGCCTAAATGCATGCCTATTTTTTAATATTTTGTCTCATCTTCTTATTTCTTTAATAATATTTGAACAGTGGAGAATAATTCAGTTGAGACAACAATTACTAAATAAAAACCAAACCAAAATTAATTCCGATATTGTTCACAAAATTTTATTTAAACGTTAAACAAAACCATCAAAAACATTTTATTAGAATATTCTTAAACATCTATTGTTTTAACATTTAGCTTCACGTCTTTAAACATAACTGTTTTATGAACAATAAGTTATATTGATTTTTTTTTTTTTTAAATTGAATTATATTTTATAATTAAAAACAATATTTTTTATTTTACTATATGTATATGATATACCATAAAATAATTTTATTTGTTATATATAAACAATTCTTCCAATAGATCAAAACCAAATAAAAAATAATTTTAGTACTGTTGACAGAGAGTTGTGTTTGTCAGTTTTTCTTCATTTTTCATGAATATATGTTATGATAATAGAAAAAAAAATTCTTTTTTTTAAAAATTAATCTTTGAATGTGCTGGCATTCATATCATTACTTTGATTTTAGTCTTTCAAAATTTTTCTATGTAATTGTTATTTGAATTTAGACCTTAACACAAATGTTAAGAATTTAGACTCTCCTGTATGTGGGGTTAGATTTTTTAATGTAAATGCATTAGTTTGTATATATCATGTTGAAAGCTTTTTTTGTTTTGCTTTGTGCTAAAGATGGTTTCATGCGTTCATTGTTTTCTTGTGTATCAGTGCTTGTTTGTAGAAAAATGTTTTATATAAAGATTGTTTGATGGCGAAAAGGTTAGAGTTGTTTCAACGATTTAATAGCATCTCCAGATAAAAATTATTATTTTGATTGGTCGTTAGGTTCTACATGTCTTCAGTTGAAGCAGCCATTGAACATGTTCGAAGCGGCCAGCTTGATGATTTGGTTTACATGAATGAGGCAAAAGTAAGTTTACAACTTATTCAAGATTTTTTATGTATATAAATCTATTTGAAAAGGATATATCAGTACTAAGGATGTCCAGTATCAGTTTATCGGACTCTTACATGTATGAGAGTTTTTTGATATTTTGCATAAACATGAGAAAGGGCTGTACTTTGCAAATATAACGATTTTTAAACATTTAAAAATTAAATTCTGCTATATACATATACATATATTTATA
>JAUZNK010002245.1:0-27884 GCA_035046665.1 Euphysa ruthae
ATTCCGTACTAATGTAATAATTATTCTTCACAATTGAAATAAAAATTGAGGTTTGTTGACCTAATATTGGAAGGCAGCAGCTTCCAATATCGTTTATTTTTAGATATTTGAACAAATAAGGCAATTCTGTTACCTAAAATGACTTTTTGAAGTTTTCTTGCAAACTTTTCAAAATTTAAATTAAGTGTTTGACCCTTTATGCCTTTATAAACAAAAATTAATTCAAGTTTTTCATTAAAATAAGATATTCATTGCACATACTTAAAATTCTTGTTCAGTACTAACAGGCATTAATCAGTGAATCTTTTTCTAGCCACATTTATGGAAAAAATATTTTTTTCATTTTTTGAATGAATGTATAAAGTGGACCAAAAATTATATATTTAAAATGATATATTTCTTTCGTAAAATTGTATTTGGAAATTATTCTCCAGTTGTGATAAAATTATGTGTGGTGTGAGAAAGTAAAAAATTTAATGCGTTTTTCATTTTAAAGATTATCAGAGCTTCAGGCCGCCTAAACTGAAATTTAGACCCTTTTTTTTGATCTTTCTCTGAAAAAAAATTTTCGATCAAATGGTATGAGGTTAGAAAATAAATATTTTTTAATATTACGGAATATGTCAAGTCTTTTTATAATTTTATCCTCGAACCCACAGAAAACTTATCAGGCCCCTATAAATCGAATTTGGTCCAAGCATTATATTTTATCATTAATTTTACCAAAATTTTATGCAATATTTAAAGATACTGTTTTTTGTTATCTCTTGTCAGACTTGTCAGATGTTTGGAAAACAGGTCAAATTTTGGCCAAAAACTGATTTTCCTTAATCCTTAAAAATAAGTACGAATAATAAATAAATCCAAAAACGTTATATTGACAAGAACGTAATTTTCACTATGTTTAGGTGATATAAAAAATGGTCTTAACAAAAAAAATTTTTTTGTAATTTTTTATATTAATTTGTTATCTCATGTATGTAAAATGGAATGCTCCAATCTTAATAAATTAAGCAAGTCATGCAATTATGTTAGTAAAATATTTAATGCCTATAAAATTTTGACGTTTTTCTAGTAATTGATCACGCGAAAAATAACATGTAACATTTTGAGATTGTAAATTAACTTACTAAGCTAATACGTTTAATTTAATCAAACTAGGGTGACCCATTACCAAAAGAAATTCCAGATTTTCCAGTACCCTCAAGTGTTGCAACTGTAATTCTACCTTCGTTAGTACTTAATTTACTACTGACCTGGCAGACAATTAATATGTGTTTATATTAATTAATGCAACGCCACAGCACATTTATTAAGTCCTTGCTGTACAAAAAAACCTAAGCTTATAATGGCAGTATGATTCTGGTCCACGCATAGTGGTGAGCTCTTATTCTAAATTTCCAATCCTCTTGACTAAAATAATAGTGGATAGATTTTTGAAATAGACTTCTGAAGATAATTGGTTGTTTCGAATCATGGTAGATCTCTAATGAGCACTATTACTTTTAAAAGTAGATATTCCTATAATATTTGAGACTGAGTTTCTAAAATTTGATTTGGTTGGCAGTTTAGTGAACTCACAGCGAAGCTGAGTCAGTAAAATTGTCTGTGTCTATCCATACATCAGGCGATAAATTTCTCAGTAACAGCTCATTAATTTTTTATGAAATTTTGCACTGGGTTGTAAGTTCATAAATATAGAAAAGTGATGATTTTAGATTTTTGAAGAAAATTTTGGACATTTTAATTTTTAGTAAAAAAGATCTGTTGCCTTCGTCTTCAAGTTATGCTTCAATTTCGGACAACAATAAAGGTAAAAAAAGTTGTTTTTAGAATTTTTGCTTAAACACTTTTAAAAAATAAATGCTATCTTAGTGAAAAAAAATGTCCTCCTTTTGCCTTAATCCTTTAAATTGCGTTAATAAAAATTTTAACGAATAAGAAAAGCCAGCTTTTATTTGCTTTCAAACCAATTATCATTAGTACTCAGTTGTAAGTTCTGGCTTTAGGATTTCTATAGGACATAAAACTGTACAACCCTACTACTCCCAGATGTAGCTATTCCTTTTGGGTTATATCAATGCTAAGATTATGTTGTTTGTACAAGTTCTCTACGTTAAGCTATTAAGTTATTCTCAGAATTCTTTTGTAGAGATTAAAAATTTTATGTAAAAAAAGTTGATAAATTATATTTTTCATTAAGGCAAGTATAAATTTTTTATAATAAATTTTATAAAACGGTTTTAAAAATCTTATGTTATTATTTTATATTTCAATGAATATTATGCTTATTAAGCTTTATAAAACATACAGCTAGTTTGCTTTGGTGTAGTTTTTTTATCGCTGGTTATTTAAATAACTTGCTAGTGCTTATTTAACATTCGATTTAGTAAGATGTTAAGTTTAGAGACCTGCATACGTTACGTTATCACTAAGTCTCTTGTGAACGATAAGAATATAGTTGTCATTTTGTTATAATCGTAGTCAAAATAAATACTTTTGGTTTGTTTAAAAGAAAGCCCCTTGAAAGTGATTGAGAAAGTTTCTACTTTCATTGACACAAAATTAACAAAATCATATAATAATAAGCATGACAGGTGTACAGTTTTAAAGCAATTCTCTCTCGAGAGCTCGGAAAATTATATGGAAACTCTTGGGTTACTCATATGCCTGCGCTGATTATTGAATTACACTATAGCACAAAAACTTCAAATAGATGTATAGAATTTCATGATTGGTTGGTAATCAAGTGATTTGCGCTTCCCATTCCGTGCCAAGGACCAAATGTTTGCTTTTGTGGCATTCATACGTGTTGCGATATAGCCTTACTTTTTTTTTTTTTGATATTAATTGTGCAGTAGACGGTGTTATAAATTTCTTGTAGTGGCCTATTATTATCTGTTTATCAATAAGTGTATTAGGAATTTTCTGGTTAATATTCCGGCTAAATGTTTTTATAAAATCATTTTCACGTGAACTACGCCCATAGAAAATTTCTACAGCATTGTCAAAGAAGTTTTTATTATTAACAGAAAGTAATTTTTTTATTAACAGAAAAACTAGAAAATGTTTAAAATAAAACATTTTTATAGAAAATTTCTTCACCTAGCCTTTCTTCATCTTTTCTGTTTAAATATCTGATTTTATTGATGATGGGGTTTTCAAGTCCGACTTTTTAATTAAATTATGTCTTTAGAAAATCTAGTTTAATAAATATTCTTCTTCATAGAGTATCTTTAATCTTTAGAAAAAGAATTGAAGTACAAGAGGTTCTTCTTCGTCAATTTCCATACATATTATTCTTTTAAGACATCCACATACTGCTTATATATTCTAGAAATTATGGAATTCATGGAAAAGTCGTGGTTTTTTTTCTAAAAGTCATGAAAAATTCTCTAACTTTTTCAATGTCAGTTTAATTTCCAATTATTGTTTTGGTAATCTGTTTTTAAAAGTACGAAATAGTATCTATACTTTAGAAAGAAAATTCGAAAAATATTTATATTTTCATTGGTGATTGGCTCAAAGTATAAAGATTCTCAAAATGGTTAGCTAAAGACAAAATTACTGTTATAAAGATAAGGTTTATCATATGTGTAGCTTTCAAAGTCTATTAGGTAAAGCGAATGCTTTCAGAAAAACAGTCAAAGAAAAACGACGGTTGGTTAGTCAGCTGGATAAACGCTGCTGAAAGAGTAGAAGCAAGGTCTCACTAAATAACTTAGCTTGATTGTTGAGTTTTAATTGTAGATTTTTTACGAAGTTTTTTTATGCTCTTTTTATTTAGGTTATATATTTATGTTTTTCAATTTTCAGATTTTGTCCACGTCAGTTTTTCTTACTTTTCCGTTTTCTCAATTTCTTTGTAAAGTTTATTAATGTTTTACAGATATTTTGATCAGTTTAAAAGTTTATGTTTTTGTACCAATGATAAATCGTCATTTTCGTTCACTTTTCATTTCGCCAGCATCAATTATTATTAGGGTCATATGTACGATCTGATTCGTTCCACGTAGGATCTGATTGGTTCCACGTTGGATCTAAATGATTCGTACTTACATTATAATGCACTTAAACGTTTACTCTTAAAGCGTGATTACGAAAGCATAAAAAGCAAGAGCTTTGCAGTTGAAGCTCATTTGGCAACAACGCGATAAAGTTTAGTAAGGAAGTTTTGTTTTGTTTTTTTTTTTTTGCTGACTCAGAAGATTTTTAAACCGAAATTCAGGTTATAATTCGTGCTTATTTTTTCATGTTCCGCCTTCCCATTTCTTTATTAATAATATTTGAACAGAACAGTAGAGAATAATTAAATCGAGAAAATAAGATATGATATCAAAATTATTTTCAATACTGCCTGCGGAGAATTTTATTTAAACGTTTAATTAAGTGAATCACTGACATTCCGTTCGAAGGTAAACATCAATTTGTTTTAATATTTAATTTAATGTCTACAAAGGCGGTTGTTGCATACTATAAGTTAAATTTAAATTCAATTTAAATTGAAATATATTTTTAAATTAACAACAATATTTTTATTTCACTATGTATGCAATATACCATAAAATATTTTTTTTTCTATAAATAATTCTTCCAATCAATCAAAAGTAATTTCAATACTGTCGAAAGAAAATTTATTTCTATTTAGCTACAGCTTTATTGTATATTAATAATTTTTGTTGTTTTTTGAATTCTGTATTCTAATTACTTGGAAAGTTACGAAGATGAAATATTTCACACTTTTTCAAGTTATATTTCATTTCATTCATGTTAACCCGAGTATTAATATAATCAAAGTTAATTTATTGTAAACAATATGTATACCTATTATGTATTTATTTTTTTAGGTATTAATTTAAACTTGGAAACGCCTGATAATGATAGTGGTAATCCGATATTATCCGAAGAACTCGTGAATAATTCCAGTGGACACGGTATTGATGCTGCTAGATCGTCGGAACAGTTTCAAGGAAATGGGACTGACGTAATGAACAAGCTTGATAATCCCGATGCGACACCTACGCTTTCATGACTTCATTATGAAGATGATAGCAGTAGCAGTGTACCGATTTCTAGAAGTGGAAACCAAACTACTGATGATTGACTATTGGTTGCTAAGCAACCAGTATAGTTTGTTTTATAATAATTGACGAACGGCCATTTGCTTTGGCGGTAATCTTTAAATAGCGCAGTAGATACCCTCTCCGCAAACTTTACTTACTTACTTTACTCTTCATGTTTACATATGATGTCTTAAAATTCTGTGCAGGATCGGAGGTCAGAGTTAAAGTCGTGTGAAGGAATTAAAACCATAGGCTGTTGTTCGCTTCCAGACTATCTCTTCCTATGGCTATGATGTGCATGATAGTGATTTTTCTTAATTGAACCTAACCTGTAACAAAGGAATTGACCTTGCTACAGCACTTCTTAGACCTGGAAAAATAATTAAGAAAAAAAGTTAGTAGGCAACCATAGTCTAAGTATATTTTTTTTATAAAAAGAGTGTTATTTTTTTGCTATAATTATTTGGCGTATTTTATATTGTAAATAAATTTAAGGAAACAGCATTCTCCTAATGAAAGTATTGAATCTTCTCTTGGAAAACGCAGTCATTGTATATAAAAATCTATCAACCAACTAATCTCGGAATACTTTCCTGTAAAAAATGTGCCTTACTTTCAGGAATCGCTTTATTTTGAAACCCCCATGTGCGAGAACCCTTTTTGGTAGGAATTATGGTTTTTTAAATACCGCAACAGATCCTTGAATATTTATAGCTAGACGATAAACCAGGCCTTTTTGAAAACCTAATATGTCATTCCAATAAGCAGATAGAATTTGCCCTATACAAATCACTAAAAAAAAATATAAATATTCATAAAAGTTCACGAATATTTCAAAAAATCACTTTTTTAAATCAAAATTCAATAAATAAAAAATGGTGGAAACTCTTCAAGAAGCTATAATACTTTATTTTGTGAATTCAATCAAATATAATATAAGATTTCAACGAAAAAAAGACTTTAAAAAATTATTTTTTAGGCGTTTTAAAAAAATTTAATTTGAAAAAATAATGTAAAAAAAAATGATTAGGGACTCCCTGAAACTTAGTAAAACAAATACATATTTTTTTGATTTGAAAATATTGAAAATGGTAATAAATCTCAACATAAACATCGCTGTAAATATCCAATCATCATCGAGTACATCAATCAATCGATCGATCATGAAAAAACGTGCCGTTTATTATAGTAAATCCAATCTGTATAAACCATTTCCAATTTGAATCACTCTCACTTCCTGCTTCAGCTGTTATATCTCCTTGTGTTTCGGAACACGGAATTTAACTTAATAGTGTCTTTACGTACGTTAAACTTTGAACATCGAACGCTTTTTTTTCTTCCTAAGTTTTGGAATTTACTAGAAATGAAGTACCTATCAATAAGACGCGATGGTCGTTAAATTATTCATCAATTCGCCACTACTGGTTTGAGGATTGGTTTGTTATGTTACGTGGTACATCTATAGTTTTCACCAGATTGTCACGGAATTTCTGTTGATCCCTGGTTAAATTATTCAATTTTCGCCAGACAATATAACTATTATATGTGGCTTTTTCTATGAATAGCTCACAAATCTTTCTGTACCATTTCAAAGACTTGCGCTGAATTGAATATGGCTTGATAACGCGACTCAACTGTCAACTACCCCAACCGTACGGTTGTAATCTCGTATTGCATCTGGTTTTATAATAGGCTGTTTTGTGGCAAAACTTATTTTTCCTGTATCTACTAATGCACCGGTATGCTTCAAAGACATCATTGGAATATCATTCTTTGGTTTTGTCTAATAAGCATCCTTCCATCTCATGATCATGAAACTTTATACTTGGTGGAACATATATATCCTTGACCGGTTTACAGCCCAAAAATCTTTTGGGAGACCTTTTCTGCGCAACGTTCCAAACAAGAGATTTTCATCATCTGCAACATTTTGTTCAAGAGTATAATTGTTTTCAAATTTATCGGATATTTTGTCGAAAAATGATAATAGTTTATACCCACACGTTTCCCCTTTGTTAGGAAGTTTTTTAGTAGGAAGCTCTCATCATGGAAATGCCATGTTACCATCATTTTATTTATTAAAAGGATATAATACTTTTTTTATAAAAAATGTTTCTATGGTAACGTGTCATATATATGCTTTAGCTAGGCTAGATTTCCTCTAAAAGTTTATTTTTTAAATAATAGCCTGTACCAATATGTATGATACACAGTAACATGTACAAGAAAAACAACTCTAACTTATATTACTGCAGTTCTCCTATCAATGTAAATTATGTGAAGCATTTTGGATGGGGTAGTATTTCCATTTGGTCATGTTCAGGGTTTTTTTGTTTTAAAAACTTTCCAACGGGCGTCCTTTATCTCATTCTCAATAGGACCAGTTTGGTTTCAATAAAGCTGATATAATATGATAGAAATCCAATAGTATCATATGACCAAGATTTTGCACACCAGGGTGAAGCTTAATTTGAAAAATTTTTATAGATTCAAAAGAGTGAACAAATGTGTTGACCCAAAATGTAGCACTGATTACAACACAAACAACAATACATGCATAGTTAAATTTCCTTTTCCATTAACCAATGAAAAGCATAATACAATTTGGATGAGATTTATCAATAGAAAGGATTGGATTCCCTCTAAAAATTAAGTTTTATGTGAACTTCATTTTGAGGAAAAGTTTAAGAATAAAGGGAAGAGATGTACCCTGAAATGAGAAAGTTTTCCTGTACCAACAATTTTTTTAAAAGAGCTTTTAGTAAAACCATCTTGTTTACCAACAGCATGTACTATGAGAAAATCTCCACAGAAAAATTTTTCAAAACGATGAATTTCCACATTTCAAAAGTAATATTGTTAAAATTCTGGGCAATTTCAATGAAACTGCAGCATCTCATAGATTTAATTTTAGAAAATCTGATAGATTTGCATTATTTTAAAAGCTTGATTTTGATGAAAATGACTTCCCTGAGGTATTTGAGTCTGTCTGCTTTGACAATGATCTCCATGTTAGTTTACAGTGTAATGGCATACCGGTTCTATTACCAGAATGGCTTTTTCTAAATAACAATGCAAAACTTACCAGAAATTTCATTGAAATTGTCCAGAATTTTAAAGCAGAGTTGGCACAGTGATAAGACGTTTGATTACGGAGCGAAGGGTTACGAGTTCGACTCCCTCTTCTGTCGGAAATTTATTTACATGTTATCTCTGAGTTTCTGAGCAAAATAAATTGCGTAATGCAACGCTAACTCATTGGTGGGTTGTTTGGTTGAGCGAATTTCGTAGGCACAAATGGGCGGGCGCTCTGAGTACTCCAAGACCCGCCATGTGGGCCCATCTGGAGATATTGTCTCGGCAATTTGTTGGTTCCCCACGTTAAATATAACATTCTCAAGAGTATATTGGAAAACTTTTTGTCCTATATTAGCAATACAACATTAGATAATCGTCATGTTTTAAGGTATACCACGATACTCTGCCGCAATAACACGTTACGCTCTGCTTCTAAGATACACTTCATTACAAGCATACAAATTAGTCCTCAACAAATTTCCTTTTCCTTCGACTACCCTGCTAAATTAAATTCAACAGGGTGGTGTTGATGTAATAAAAGCATATAAAATTTTATATGAGAACAGTGATATTTCTGAGGATTATTTATTGATGAAATGTATTTGATTTACAAAAGGCATCACAGTACCAAAACGGTAAGTTTATTGAAGCAAATGAAGAAGGTAAACTTACAAAGGAACATTTGCCTTTATGATTGTCAGCCTAAAAAAATCAGTTCCTTTTAAAGCTAAGGCCATTCCTGACGTCACTTTCTCTGGTAAATCGTTAGCTGAAAAATGACAGAAGCTCTGGGACATTTGACAGGAGCTGAGTTTTGCGTAAGAGGAATCGTTACCGATAATCATTCCTCAAATATAAATGATTTTTCTGTGTTAGTAAAAAAATTTATGTCAGGCAGCATTCTTTATATTAAATATCCAAACATATACAGATATTCTTTTTTGATACCGTGCATCTGCTCAAAAATGTTAGAAACAATCTTTCGAATTCTAAAAAGTTTTCCCTAAATTTAATTTAAGAATCTTCTTTGAACATTCACTGTCCATCTGGGTTGATATCCTGGAGAGATTTGTATAATGTTAATGACAAGAATAAAGTATTGAAAATTAATTTAAGGAAAGCACCCAAAATAATGTATCATGTTTTGCACCCTGGTAACAACAAGCAAAGTTTGTCACTTGCTTTAGCTCTATTTCATGAGTCAACAATTGCAGCTGTGAAAAGTTATTATCTAGAAATGAAAGATCTAGCATTTTTATCACTCATTAAAACATGGTGGACATTTGCCAATTCAAAGAAGAGATTTTCTCCTAACCCAATGGGAAACACTGTAATCTCTGGAGATAATAAAACTCTTTTTTACCAACATTTAGCAGATTGGGTGGATATTTGGTCACAGTTCCCACTTTTTGCCCTTACCAAACAAACTTCTTCAACCTTATCGTCGACACTTCGAGCACAAGTACATTTGATTAATGAATTGATAAAAGATGAATTTGATTTTGTTTTGACAGGACGTCTTCAGAGTAACCCAATTGAAAGGAAATTTTCACAATATCGGCAAATGAGTGGAGGAAGATACCTGGTTAGTAAACAAGAAGTACTTGATTCTGAGAGGATTCTAGCTAGCAGATCATTGAAAAGATCAAAACGCATTTCTTGTTCTAATCATTTATCAGCTTGTGACGATAACCTCAAAAATGATTCTTACTCGTCCAGTGGAAGTCTTACAGTAACCTCTTGCTGAACTTGCTTGTTCAAGTTTTTCTGCGCTTGGTTTGGTTGAAGATAAAATTATGAAATTGTTAAAACACATTAGAATGTCAGCAATTTATGCCCTAAGGAAATATTTGCCTGCATGTTGGTTCACGTGTGAAGATCATGAGGAATGGGGATTTAAGTCTGCATCAAATATCATCATCAACATTTTCTTTGACAACAAGCAAAAGCCAGCCAAAGATTATGTACGGAAAGAAGCAGCCCACGGATTGAAGAAGAGACCGCGTAACAAATATATATATATATACATACATGTACACATATATATTTTCCAGCCGCTCTTCTACATCCCTCGACTACCCATTTCATCAAAAATTTCTCAAAAAGGTGGTCCAGATTTAATTTAAAACCTTTGTCATTTTCTATTGTAAATGATTTTTATCCTCGTTACATTGATTATAAATTGTTATTCTTTTTGTATATATATATATATATATATATATTTATAATGCAGATATATTGATGTTATTAAAATATATGAAACTTTTTTTATTTTTCTTTTGTCAACAGGTTCCACTTTAATATCCAGTTAGTTTAAATGAAAAAATGATGTCATATGATTATCTGACTTGATACCAAACAATGCAATCAATTACGATATGGATCAATGGCTGCGACATGGTGAGGAGGTCATTTTTGAAAGTTTGGGTGACGAAAGTTGAAATTATTATATAAAATTTATTTATTATTATATAATCTTTATTTATTATTATATAATACTTATTTACCATTTATTTATTGATGGGGTTCAGTCATCAAAAACAAAACAATCCAGGGCTTCACATATGTTATTTGCAGGATTGTGATGTCACTTTTCTGAAATTACCTTAAGGGCAGATAGAAAAGAAAGGGAAAGAATTAAATACGGAAGAAATAATGCGGAATATTTTTTTTTTTTTTTTTTTTTTTTTTGATTTAAAAAAAGACTCCCAACTAAATTTAACCCTTTATCACTGTGTTCATGTGTGAAAGTTTTGTTTTTGATGATAAGTTTACTTGTAAACTTTGTCTAATATTTATTATTGCTAGTACTAAAAAGTGCGTGTCAAACATGGTTTGCCAACACCCGTTTTGCTTTTCTGCACTTTCAACAGTTGTTTTCTTTGACTCTAAGATACCTGGGCCACATGCTTATTGCAGAACAATAGGTTATAGCAGACCGCATATCTGGAACATAAATGCACCAGTAGAATTCAAAGATCTCAAGTTTGTATCTTATTTAAAAAAAATAAAATAAACAATTTCTCTTACAGTGAGGTACGAGCCACTGTGAGATAATAATTTTTAAATTTCGTGCTAAGATTTTTATATTCCGTCAAGTTTATGCTTTAATAGTTAGGTTTTAACATAAAGTTAACACTTTATGTATTCTGATATTGTTTCCAGTAAATACTATTAAAAAGATATATTTTTGGAGAAGTATTCAGGTTTGGCAATTTTTAGTCTGCCCTCGTAGGTAGTTGTGTTCAAAACAAATATAAATCATAGACCCGAAGCTTTTGATAGTCTCTTGTAGATTTTATTTTGTGTAGTACCACCAACAGTTTTTAATACCGTGCTTTTTTATGTTTATCACTTTTACGATCTTAGTTATATATAAACGTTATTATTGTAATATTTGTTTGTTATTCTTCTTGTTAAATATGTTTAAAAAAAAACTTTTTCTTTACTCATTGGTTTTCCCCAGAAACAGTTTTGGAATTTTAAATTTCATATTATTTCTAATGCTAAATGCAGTTATGAAGGGTTTCAGAAAAGACAAGTTAATAATAGGAAATTTATTTTAAAAAGCAAACAAACCTCTTCTCATTCCAACATCATCTGTTTGTGAGCCCAGCTAACACAACCACTGGTCAAGTTTTAATTAAAAAACCAAGCGCGGAAGCATAATCTATATTTTGTCTCTGGTCTGTAAACTGCTAATCTGGTTTGGAAAATAGTTTTCATACAGTCTGTCAGACTTAGTTTTCATATGGTCTGTAAAATACACTAGACAGGTGGCAAGTTAAAAGTTCTATAAATAATTTCCTTTTGCCAAGATAGGTAACTTTATTAAAAGTAAAGATTTGTTTAAATTCACTGCTCAAATTTGAAAATCTTTATTTTGGCCTCAAAAATATGACAAATTCGGCCGTGTATTTAGTAGGCCGTGGTTTTGTCTTTTTTAGTGCATGAAGAATGATTTCTTTCACTTGAACAACTAGAAGAGTAGATAAAAAAAATTTAAAGAGCCAACAAGATCGTAACAAACTTTCTTTGGAATAACACCATTCCACTTTCTCCTTTTGGAGAGAAATTTTAAGTTACCTCTGTACATAGAAAATTTTCAAACTTTTGGAAACATATTTTCGATATATCCGAGGTGTTAATTTTATAAAAAAAAAAAAAACTCAAATATTTTTCACTTTTTATAGGACCACCACCTATCCACGTTTGAATGATTATAATTTAATCACGATAAATAAATCGGTGACATACGTTCATGGTGGAGCTTATCAAATGCAAAAAATAAGCACATGTCACAAGCAGACTATGTAAATTTAGATAAACGTTCTAATGAATAAAAGAAATTCAAAAAGCTACATAAAATTTCGGCAGAGGTTTTTCTTTAATACCCAAGAGAGATAAGCATAACTAATCTGGCCACAAGCAAAAGAGAACATCGAAAAAAATAAATGAATTTTTTGCTGAACATTAATTAGTTATCATAATAATAGAAATTTCTAGAAAAAAATTATTAAGAGTTATATTTTTACTGACGATTTGGTTACTATTACGCGGCAGGCGTATTGATAAATATTCACCGGATCCTTGATTCCCCAGTCTTGACAAAAAAAAACATAAAGTTCAAGGATAATATTGAACTAAAAAAAACTTTTTTCTGTAATAACACAACTACCTCTATCATTATTGTTTCCATGAAATTTTTGCATACTCTCTACCACAGATACTAACATAATAAACAACCGAAAAGCCAGCCACCCTTTATTTCGTGCAAAATCGCAGAATCGTAACTCAAGCCGCTCAGCTAAAATCCAAGATCTCCGTGATTGTCTTATGGTGAAATATTTTGAATTTTTTGATTAAACGCTCTTTGCATTCTTTGAACATCCTTTCTCGTACTTTTTCAGAAATTCGAGATACAGTTTCGTAATCGTCAATATTTAGTACATTTTTAATTGCTCTGAATAAGTTTTACTGTCTGGACGTACTTAAAAAATTGCGTTGTTGTATCATTTTAATGAAAACAAAAAGTTCTAACCTGTAACGTTAAATAACAAGTTTCTGCTTGTGTTAACAAGGCATTCCGCACTGACTTCCGTATTTCAAAGGATAGGCATAATAATTTTTATTCACACAAATTCGAATTTTTCAGATAAAAAGTACACACTTGGATTAAGTTCTGCGTTGTAGATCTAAGATCCAAAAATTTTTGAAGGTGGAGAAGAAAGACTTTAGTTGCAAAAATTAAAATTTGATGCCTAGAAGCTAAATTTACTGGACATAAATCAGATTTTAGAAGCTCCGCAACAACAAACTATGACTGAAAACTATTTACAACTATTGTTGATATAATAAAACCAAAAACAAAACTTTCAGTTTTCTCTTCCAATAATTTGAGGATTTTTCCATACTAAAGCATCTTCCGAGCGGCCATTTTGTAAAAAACTTATCTACAATTACCATATACCACCATTTACCATATAGCACCACCACCTATCAAATGCTGTATCGTCGTTTATAATATTGCCCATATTGTAGACAAAAGAATAAGCGCCTATATCTCAGCTCACCAGATAACCACCTCTTTCTCAGCTCATTCAATAACAACTAAAAATCAAACCTAGTTAGTTACTACCATCATATATCGTCCTCTATCATACACTCTCCGCTGCAACAACTTGTACACACCGTCTAAACAACTCTGAAGAAATAAAGAAAAAATGAATTAAAGAAAGCAAAAATTAAAGGAATAAAGAATTTAATGCAAAAATAAATAAATAAACAACAATGAAATGAAGAAATGAAGACGGGGTTCTAAAAAGGGGAAGTATCCTTTACTAGAATATATTGGATGTCAAGCACAAGAACATTTATAACGAATAATTATGGAATGTTTAAATGAAAGGTTTGTTTTGCATCATTTTAAAGCAAATTCTGTTTAGATTCAAAATCATAATGGAACATGGCTCAAAAAATTACTACTTTCGAAGAACGTTCTTCTCTAAAAAAGGATGTTAAGAGTGACAAAACGTTGACATCGTACGAAGTAGAGAAAAAGGGTGAAAAAGTGGTACAAGAAAGTATTCACTCATTTGATCAACCAAAAACCTTCAATGCTCTCATAGAATGTATCAGCATTGCAGTTCAGAATACAACTAATCACATCAATCATTCAAAGATATGGTCAAAAACCAACTGATAAAGGTCAGTCAAGATTGGCAGAAAACAACCTGTAACGTTGACCAAAATTTTTCATCATATGTCCCAGCATGAGCATCAAAAATAAATGCTCAGAGAAGGTGTGTTGTCTGTGCCAAACACAAGTTATGAAAAGATTCTAGATATGCGTATGTTGATTGTGATGTTGGATTTTGTGCAGCTCCATACTTTGCCAATATCACACAAAGAGTGGCTGTTGATTTGATGTTTTACTATTATACCAGCATTGCAGTTTTTCCTCAAAACCCAAATAATTACCTCAAAACTTTATGACGAAAGATTTTCTGAAACATTTTATTTCCTACTATTGATGCTTTCTTTATTATTTCATGTATCAGCATTGCTGTTTTTCCTCACAACCTTATTTCTCAAATAATTTCCTCAAAATGTTATTTCCAGAGTATTTTTGCAAAATTTCAATTATTGTTATATTTTTAATCGTATTATTTAAGTGTGTTTCATTGTGGTAAATAGTGTTTAAAACAGTTTTTAAAAACATATATACATACACAGTTCTTTGGTGATAAGCAAAAAGAGGTATAAAAAAACGGGACATTTAAAAACAAACTCCTAGAAAAATAATGGGCTTATGGCTGCCATAATAAAAAAAAACATATGGGACTGTTAAAGGGTCTAAAGATACACAAAAAATGCCAAAGAAGTAAAAAATAACAGCAGACTGACAATAAATACAGGGTAACAACAATAGTAAGGAGATGCAATACAAAATAGTGTTACGTATTTTTGACCATGAATAAATTTAATTTAAACCCATACCAAATTGGGCATGGATTTAAGCCAAATTCACAACTAAACTTAGTGAAGAATCCTAAATGTTTACCTTAAAAAAAAAATTTTTTTTTTTTTATTTCAATATCACAGTTAATAGACGAAAAAAATCAACAGTGGTGCATTTTTAATACTTTATTAGTTTACTATTTTTACCCAGTCCTCTTCGGGAAAACAGGTCCCTGACACCAAAATATTACATTTACAAAAAAAAAATAAGCACAAAAATAAATAAAAAGATTATTTCTAGTGTCTTGAAAATTTCATCACATTTGGAGAAACGAAACTTATTTAGCAGTAGGGACATTAAAAATATGCAAACATTAAACCTGGCTTTTATCCCAAAATATCTGTCAATGATATTTTTAGAATGTCCCAAAATGCCATTTCACACATCTTTTGGCTTAAGAGTGCTGGATCTTAAAAATATAAATTTACAAAAATCTTATAAGCAGGTTCACAAAATATTGAATGTTCCAAAAAATATTTTCCTGAGCCTTAACTAAAACGAGATCAGTTTCTATGATACCCTAAAGTTAACAGCATCTAAGAAAGAATTATTCTATTTGGAACACTGATGAAATATTCCATGCTTTATTATTATGGGGCTATGATAGCTATGATCTCAAAAACTTGAAAATCAGTAGTATATGTTTATATCTTCCTATAAGGATTTAAAAAAGTTTAGGTGGGCATTTTAGGATGAGATATTCCAAATTTAAAGAAAAATATTAGAAGATAAATAAGAAGGATAGAGGCACTTATATAATTGTTCACATTAAAGTACATAAACTACACTTGCAAGACATGGTTTATTGGAAAAAAATGAAACGAATCCTGAGAATCTATTTGGTAGAGAATATTCTATTCAAATTGAACAATAATGAAGACCCAAAAAATTACACTGTAAAAAGTTACTACATGATTCAAGAAACCTGATATCTAACGTATTTCATTAAAGTTCTTCAGTTCGATTTTACTTTTACTGTATCCTATTGAGCAGCTCCTGAGAATTATGAGTGTTTTTAGAAGAAATATTTCACATCTAGTTGAAAATCAAATTTCATTGTTTTGACATATGATGCCATTGTATTGCTAAACAGCCCAATGATGTTATGTTTTGTTTTGTTTATAAAACTTAAAGAATTTTGTATTTATCTCTTTTTGCTAAGCAATTCGATTTCAGTAACTACGAAAATTACTTATCCTTGTCGTGGTAGAAATTGCAAAAAAAGTTTTACAGCGAAGTCATATCGTAATAAATATGAAAAAGTTAAGGAAATTTGACACAGAATACAGAGAAAAGACTTCTATCGAGTTCAATGAAGAAACGACATTATTTAGTTATCCCACGGCTGAATAAAACATAGCCAAGTGTAAAAGCAGCATTGTAAAACATTTGTAATATTGCTATGCTGTTAATAGGGTAAAAAAACCTTGCAGCTCAAAACAAGAATTGTGTTGTCTGCGGAAAAGAGTTTGCTTAAAAGTCAACTAGAGACAGACATATGTAATTCCATAGCGATAATGATAATGATTCTTCGAAGACTAAAACAATTGATGAATCTAATGAGTTGCTAACAATGATTCAGATTTTTCCTGTTAACCATAACAACAATGAAGCACCGTCACACCATATTGATACCGAGCTGTACTTTTAAAACAAAATTTGCGAGGAGATTTCTATTGAGGACGATGACAAGAATCTTTCTATTGATCGGAAAACGAATCTAATAAACGAAATTCGAAGTTGTATAGGCCACGTTTCCAAGATATGATATGATTTCTGGTTGGAGAAATCTATTACGTCAACAGATTCCACAAATAATCCAAGAAAGCGTTCTTGCATCAGTATAAAGGTATTAAAGACGATGAAAACATTATGGAAAAAACAGTACCATTGAAAAATGGCGCAAAAATTTTGTACACATCAAATAAAGTCATTAACCTTGAATCAATTCGGAAATTACTGAAGGAATACAACTCACCACATGCACCTGTATCACTTGCCGAGCTCTTCAGATTCAAGCCGTTTCATTGTATTCGTCCAAGCGAAAAGGAGAAACAGAGTTGCGTTTGTATTAACTGTCAAAATCCCCATTTGCTTTTACAGGCAACACATCAATATCGTACATTTAAGCAGCTGAAACCACACGAATCGTTAACTCTTTACATCCAAGAGCTCAAGTCTAGCAAGAAATTCGATGAGCTCGAAGACGGAAATTTATGTAAATTTAACAAGTATGAACGCATCCTCGAATCGTGCACAAAAAAAATAGAACCTCCGCAGAGTATAAGAGAGAGTTACACGTATACACGAGAGCGAGTTTTGGACTCGTATCTAAAGCATAGAACTTACGTCGACAGCTGTTATACTGTCTTTCCGCAAATGAAAGAAGCTTACGATGGAAATTACATAGAACTCTTTTTACAATGAATCTGGCAGTACAATCAGTACATTACTCGGGAAAACAGTTTACCTTTCATTAGGTAGTAGTGGGCCAAGCCGACTAGCGATACCTTTTTAATTTAGGTGATGACACCAATCACGATGCAGTGTTTGTTGATCATATGATTCGTGACATTATCCTTAAGAAAGATATCAAAAACGAGGACTTGTGGTTTTAGAGTGACAACACTTCCTCGCAGTATAAAAACAAGAAAATATGTTGTGCAAAGATATTGTAACACATGATGTATTTTTTATCATGAGTGACGATGTTGTTGATTATCTGACAAGGAAAGGTCCACAATTTAACTACAAGAATTTATCATGAGAAGAAATCATAAAGTCAAGGGCTATGCAGAACGGAGCAGCAATCATTAGTAAATGCATGAAACAGCATCTGAAGATTTTTACTGTAACTTATCCAGTACTTTGCAAGGAGTACCTGTGCTCATTTAAGTCATGCCTTCGATTTACTTTTACAGAATGCTTGAGAGAAGATAGCATACTATATGACAATGCGTCTTGTAGTGAAGACTTTGGGGATGATGAAGGAGATGACGATGATATCGACTAGAACTAACAAATTGTCAGCTCTCTCGATGTCCCATCATTTATTTCACTTTACAGTGGTAGCCCAAACGGGCCTCTCTAATTTTTTAAAGTCGTACAAAAAGGAACTACCACTGAAGATCTTTCAGATTCGTATGGTGACTTCATATCAGTAGGCGAGCAATTTCTCAAAGGGTTTTGTTTGAAGATGACATGGTCTAAAAATTCCAACAAGAAAAAGTTTCAGGTGCTACCTACCGAAATTGTATTTGCTCCAGACGAAATCTTTGACACGTTCATTGGTATTTCCGAAGACTTTTACTTGGACACCGAAAATTCCAACCTTTCGATTCTAATAGCTAATTCATACATGTAATTTTTTTTGCTAATTTTTTTGGAGTATTTGATGTTAATATGCTCTTAAACTTATAGAGGTTTTACAGTAGTAATAAAACACAACAAAAAAGCTTATTTAGTATTAACCGAAAAAAAAAATTCATACGTTATGTTTTTTAAATTTCACAAGGATTTTTGTCTAATTTCGTTCAAAGCTTTGAGTTTGTTCTCAGGAATATTTTCTTCATATTAAGCTCTGTGAGATAGATATTCATTAGTTAGATATTACATTCGAAATGTTTTAACATTAAGTCTATAATATTTTTAGATTTAAAACTGCTATTTTTAAAGTCACATTTTGAAAATTAATGTTCAGAACATTTTATCAGACTTTTGAATTATTTTTATTATGGAATATTTCCTTTCTATGATGCTGTAAAGGCAATATTTTTCAATCACGATCATAAATAAGTAATTTAGGCAATACTAGAAACGTTTATAATGCAACTAGCCTCTTAAAAACAAGTTATAAAGTTTCAAAAATTATACAATTTGAGAAAACATTCTGTCGGAATAACTCACCCTGAGGTGCTCCTCAATCTAATTTATGAAAATTCAATGTTTAAAGAATAACATAATCTTCATCTACTTCTTTAAAGTAGATGAAGAAAATAACGATTTTATGAAATATTCCTTCCAGAATGGCTCTTGAAACTTTTTTAGGTGGTTTCGAAAAGCATTTCACAGCACCCTGAAGTATTCAGTTCAAAATATTCAACTTAGTGTGAAATAATGGAAAAAATGTGCTTTTCAAAATTCTTGAAAATACATTTTGGCGAGTTCTAAAAAAAACATTGACCTATAGCAGATATCAAGGAAATTTTTCAGATATTTCCCTACTTTCATCCGAACTAGAACGGAAAGTGCTACAGAGCTGGTTGAACCCATTTTTAACACACTATGTTTTATAGAATGCATTAGAACATGGCTAGTGTATTGATTCTTTCACTCTGCCATGTTCTTTATCTTTTTTTGATGTTGTTTTGTTGTGAGTGCCAACTCCGTATTTAGCAGTTAAAAATGATTTTAATGTGAACATCTTGTATGACAGTATAAATATTTTAATAAATCGATTAATAAAATTTTCTCTCAGTTCTGTAATTATTTTCTTAGAGATTTTCGCTGGATTATGATTACCAGCATCATCAGCTTTTACAATAAATTAAGATAATAACGGTTAATTTTACGTCACTTGAATGGTATCCTTTCTCTGATTTAAATATATTATTATATATTATATTTAAAAACATCGGCATCCAGAATTTCGTCGTCAAATGTTGGCTGTCATCTAAATTCATACCAATGTTTTGAGAGGTGCATTGGTGGTATTGGATTTTGGGTACTTCCGGAACTTTTTCTGTCAAATTTTCTTTTCTCAATCTTTAGTGTTTTTGTCTTATTCCATTGAATTTCAAATGGGCAACCTATGTTATGTGTGGCTATGTCTGCAATTTGTGCTCTTGTTGTTTACGCTTTTTCCTTATTGTATGCGTGTTTTTATTTGCATTTTCATTTCACCAACGTACTTTTTATTGTACTTACATTCGTTTAAATAAATTCCAGGATGACTATTAGGTAGTAATTTAAATTTATTTTTTGTAGCTACGGTCGTTTTAAGGATGGAATTTGATTTTAAAACTGTTCTTTACCCAAAAATTCTGATATTTTAAGAAATTTTAGTGACAGTAACGGTACCCATGGTAATGTGATGGCAGATAGAGTGGGGTATGTGTTTTTTGGTATGCCGTTTATTATGGTCGCTGCTCTTTTTTGCCTTGCTTCTTGTACAATCTTTGTGAAGTCAGGTTTTTTATATTGATTTTTAATAAAGACATTTAGAAGAAATTCTTTTTTTTTTCAAGGTAATTTTGATCGCATATTTTAACAAAAAACACACACAAACACAAACAGCGCAGAATTTTTCTAGTGTGTGAAAAAATATTAGTTTTATTCAACGTATCTAAATGCTAATCTTGTTTCTAGGAATTTTTTTATTCCTATTATATCAATACAGCCTTTTCATATTTTGAAAGAAAAAAATATAAATATGTAGATACTTTTTACAAATATTATAACTCCTTCATCAAAAAATTATCCTGATTTATTTTTGCCAAAGGTCTGGTAGATTTTTTATGATACACACATTACGAATTTGAGATGCAGGACGAGAACAGACATACACCACCTAAGTTGTGCTATAATTAATTGCCCGAAATTAGATGGCGGCTTCATCGCAAACGCAGTCCTGTTGTGGGCTCGAATCACAGACCTTTAAATTACGGCAGATATTCGATGCAAGCATTAGTTTGACAGGTTGTGGGGACATATCCTAGATCAAAAACAATTAAATTTTGTGCGTTAGATACTGCTTCCCAAAATTTGGTTTAAAATTTCGTACTTTTCCCCATTCCTACAAAAAATCAAGGCTTTATTTAGCTTTTATCTAGAACTTCCTAAGTTAGAAATTTTACAATAATTTTGAAAAAAATTTGAAGAAGAAATTTCCAATTCTGATATAAAATTTGAAAGAGCATCTTTTTCCCTAACCAATCCTAAATAAAACATTTTAGAGCGTTTTTTTTTTTTTTTTTTTTTCAATTCAAGTACCTTAGAGATATTAGTTCTCATGAAGTCTTCAGTGAAATTGCTAAACTCAAGAGGAACAAAAAGTCTGGTGATAATATTCCTATAACTCCTGTGGAGTAGCAAAATCTGAAAGTTCCTGGTCAATTTGTCTACAAATTGGACAAGCTAACAAATTGAAAGCATACAAGCTTCATATAAACAAGTCTATTACATGAGTTATATGATTGCAAGGTAAAGGGCTATCGGTTCGAATAAGTACAATTTTTTTTTTTCGAATATTGACACAAAACTACTGCTACTGATATGTCCATATTTTCAGTGTTATTTACAGGTATGTACATCAAATAAATTAGTATTAGCAGGGGCATTTACAACATTATTTACAGTTTCTTTTTTTACAGAGAAGCCTTTTTGTTTTCTCCATATTTTAGTGGACTTTTTCATTCGACATGTTTTCTCCATGTTTTTAAATTTTCGCTGAAACACTAATCTTTCTTCCTTGTTTACTACAATATGTGTCGTTTCCTTACTTGGTCAGTTTTTACGTTAAGTGAGCATAGACATCTTAGTTATCAGTTTTAAAATAGAGCTGTATAGACCCCAAAGACGTTGCTAAGAGCATAACCAAGGAACTATAAACTGGACTATTGTTCATAAAGTAGTCTAAGAAGCCTAAAAATATATATATTTATGGATATTTTCTTGTCAGATCTGATTTGGCAATGGTGAAGCTATCCAAAAACGTTTTTTTTTTAATTTGAAAATTTCATCGTTTCCGAGGGGGATACAACCTTAATTAATCATGAACCAAGGTTGATCAAACAAAGTAAGAATAAGATGACATATAATTTTGTTTCTCCATGTGTCAAGAATATTTATTTAAAAAGGCTTCTGTGAGTTGTTATTATTATTAAATAAATACAGTTTTAAATCAATCGTAATTTTCAGCATCAACTCTTTATATTTTCTGAGAAATATTGGCAGTTGGAAAACAAGTTTAGTATCATAGTTAAATATATTGTATGCATTATTTAACAAAATCTTAGAACATGGTTCACTAAAGTATAAATTGATTATCATGTTATTTTTTTTATCATTTTGATGCATTCATATGAAAATCTGTTTACATTTTAGTCATCCATAATAACTAATTTCTGAAATTCACAATGACAATCGTTAAATGCCGTAAATGAATGCCAAACGAGAGTTGTCGATATGCTTATAATTTTTAATGAATTCTGTAGACATGAAACTTTTTAGAATTTCAAGGGTTGATAACAAATATTTCATCACAGTGAAGTGTTTGAACATACGATACTTTTATTGAGGAACTTTATGCATTTTTTTGAGGCTATCGAAGATATTTTATCTGAAAGACAAACCTTTTTCCTGTGCGTCCTAGACGTACCGGAAACGGTCCTCGACAAATAGCACAAAGCTCCTCAAAAAAGTCACTGTATTTTATTATTATTATTTTTATTATTATTTTATCCGGTATAAACAATCTTCATTAATTTCTAAAGAAAAAATAAGGTTTTGTATAATATAACTAAAGTTTAGTGATAGAAGTTTTCATAATGTCTATTTTTTACAAAACGAGAGTAATTTTAACTTTTTGATAATTTTGTGTAAAAATATCAACTTGCTTGCAGAAATGAAAAGCTTATGCACTAAGTTAAAAGTGATTGCGAAAAAAAAAATATTTTAAATAAAAATCTGAATATAAGAAAATCATTTTTCCCGCACAGTTTCCCATAATTCAAGATCTTGTCTACAACCAAACTGAACGCTGTCAACGCGGTTCAACTGAACGTGGTCTGGTTAGCACCACATTAACATTCGCTGACGCTGGCCCTTTTTGGTAGATGCTTTTGGCGGAAAAAATTGACCATGGTTCCCCAATCATTTCTTAGAAGCATCGATAATCGGTGTTGAACTGGCGTATGTTTAACTCGGCCCACTCCTCCAGCATTTCGTGTGGACTTTTCTTATCACCCCATGGAGGAATTTACCCAAGATCCCCACAACATATTAATTCAAGTAATATGTACGGCGGTCCAGGTAAGTCCAAATACTCCAGTATGATTATGAGAGATTTAGTTGGGACGCTACAGCATTGGTCAAGCATTATAACCTCAAAAAAATTGTCGAGTTGATAGCCTAAGGAAACAGGGCCCTAATCCTCCATCGGCTTCGTGGGATCGATGCAGAGGTAGCAATGGATAGTTTGAACTTGATAAAATTCCAAGTCAAGACGACGATGCAATCCGGCCAGGGCGTTTTCCGGAATGAGCACCAGTTTACGCTTAGTAAAGGTTTTCATGATCCGCTTTGTTTTAGCTCTTCTACCCTGACCGGTCAAATACATACGATCAGAAAGAAGCCGAGCAGCCTGGCTTACTTGCAATTCATATTGCCTTGAAGGTTCAATCATCCAAGCTGCAGTCTCAGGACGCCAGTCGTATCCAGGTTGCTTTTGCCGCCATTTTCCACACATATGATACCTAGAATAGTCCTCAAAAAATAGGCCATCGACTTCGATGGGAAGGGACTAGGTGTAGATGGCATCTATGAAAACCCATATGACTTCTTCTCGGGGGAAACCTCTCAGCATCCATTGAAGCACAACATCGGTGTATGCTAAGATAAATGCCCGTATATGAAACCATTAAGCCCTTGTTTTGCCGTCCTTATACTTTATGTAGTGGGTGTCGTCGGTTTTTTCGAAGTTGAAGTAGTGATCTGTTCCTCCTAGAACTTTGCAGAGGTAGGCAGCTTCATTGTGGTCACGGAAAATAATACTTGACTTGTCGCCATGCTTAGCGCATTTTCCAACGAGCCGGACATCCAAGTCTCTGAGTGGAAATTTGAAGCGGAGTTGTGATCCAGCACTGGTTTTTACGCAGGTAATCTCCTAAATCTAAATGACCGACGATATTGGGTGAGTAATTAAACTTTGTGTTGTCCAACTCTCCGTTTGGGTGTTCTACCTAAACGGAGAGTTGGACTACACAAGTTAGAGTCAGGACGTTACTAAGGGGCAGACCCTCTAATTTCGTCATGCATGTCGGAAACCTATACTCACGCAAAAGGCTCATAGCATCACCAACTCCTCCTATGCTAGGTAGGCTGCTCGCATATCCAAATAGTGATGCTCACTTGTTCTTGTTATGGCGTCTTGGTTTTTCAATACTTTAGATTCGACCTGAGCTGACTTCCAAACGCCTCTGTGTTTTATAGGGGGTCGGCCTTGTATTTTCGCTATCGAACCACTTTCTGAAACGCTGAACCACCACAGATCGGGTATTCGAGGGAATGCCCCTAACTACAAATACGATTGTTATCGCTTTCGTTCTGTGGTCAATGATTTTTTGCCCTGTAGTAGACCGAATTCCTTCCTTGCCATATGAGGAACAAAGGTTGTGCAAGGCTTTTTCAGCAATGTGGTCTAGTAAGTGGACATGCTCGATTTTTGGCGGGTCGATCAGGATGTCTTCCCAGACATGGTCATTATGACAAGGCAAAAAGACCTTTGTGCTAGACTTGTATTATCTGTTTTCTCATGGGTGTTACCCAGAGCATCGACAACAATGAACTTAAACATGAGGACAGTCTCAAGGGTGAGTATGTCTTCATGTAGGCAACCTGTATATTGTCGAAGCGTTCTATTATCCGTCGAAACTATAGTGTCAACCCAATACATGCTAGGGTCATCTTGTCCTGGAAGTGGTTGACGTCATAGCGAACGAAACAATTTGTAAAATTGCTTTCCTTGTCTGGTTTTAACAATGGTCCTGGTTCGTCGTGCTTTCCGGGAAGCTCATAACGAATATAGACAGATATTCTCGGCCGTTCCCCGAAATTTTCTGAGCGATACCAAGAAGAGCGCCAGCACTGACCTGATCCCCACGAACAATAGTCATTACGTTAATGCGGTGGTCAAAAACACCTTCTTCTCCGGTCACTGGGGCTAGGGTTTCTTTGGTTGACTTACCTACGACAGTGAACAGCTTGTAATGTTATTCTGGATCAAAAAACTCTAACACCTCCACTCTCAAGTGAGACCCAATTCTCCTCATTCTTGTTCGTGGTATCTGGTCGCTTACTACCTTCCACATGTCAAATGGACGACCATCAACATCTTCCTCTATCTCTTTCTAGACGATTGTGTTCCCTTTCTTGATTGAGCTCCCATATATGGCATTGTCGACGAATAGAATGTAGTATACGTCCGGATCAAGTTTAACCTTATTTGATATCACTCTTTCCTTGATCAGAGGCAGGTGGGATTTTTCCTCTTTCACTTGTCGTGGCTTAAACGCAGAATGCCAGAGGCTTCAACAGACTTTCTTTAACTGTCTCCTGGAGTTTTTTTTTAATGATAACTGTGAGAGCCTATTTTTTTTCCTTCACATGCGACTTAAATGTGGAAGTCCAGAGAGACTTCGGCAGCCATTTTTTAAAAACCTTGAAGCTGTTTTTAACGGTATCTGTGAGATTTCATCCTTGACACGCGATTTAAACGCAAAAAGCGAGAGAGGCTTCGACATCCTTTCTTTAATAGCTTTGAGCCGGTTTTTCATACTTCACACGCGACTTCAGGGGGTAACCGCTTAAAAAATCATGAAATTTCTGATTTTTTGAAAATAAGTTTTGTCATTAATTTAAACATCCAAAATTCATTTTTCGAGTCTTTTCTCCCATAAAAGTAACAGAAATATCGTATTTAAGTATTTTTGGTACCTAGAGCATAATTTTTTTTTGCACTGGTTTCCCAATGTAATGTGTTGAATCAGCTCTTTTTGGGTCTCTAAAACTGCCATTTCCTTAAAACTTATCCATGAGCGGACATTGGTATTAAGACGTGCATGTTTCGATATATAAAACGTGAGGCTGATCGAGACAAACTAGAAAATATAAACATTTTTATCTAACAACTTATGAGCACCCAATTTTTAAAACTGGTAAACATGCCAAAATACGAACTAATAAAGCAACAAAACGAAAAGGATTTTATGGAAATAACATATGTAAATAATGGTGTAAATAATGATGTAGATATTGAAAATGATGTAAATACAAGCAACTTTTTGTGTGTAATTACATGGTCAACTAGTAATTTAAAAAATATATTCTCAGCTTTCCTACTTACTTTTTGCAAACACAACCACAAATGTTATTCACAAACGCAGAAATTTAAATCGTAGAATCGTAACACCCTGAAGCCAAATCTGCTAACTTTTTTATAATACAGGAACAATTTAATATTAAATGTGATCATGAACATTATCGATAGCTTCTTCAACAAAACTCTAACATTGAAATGGCTGCCCAATGAAACAAAAGAAAAGGTTAGTAGAATCAGTTATTGCGAAGATTCCAACATTTAAAGGTTTAAAACCATTGAAAAATATTATAAACAAAGTAACAAAAGATATCCCTAGGGCTAAATTTAACAGTATTTCAATCAAATCATAGTATATTATAAACTGTTATTTTGTGGATTGACCTGTCATCAATGATGGTCATTAGTCAACAATATTTATTTTCTGTTTTCTTCAAATTATACTCTGTCTGACTCTAACAAGAGCTCTTGTTAGATTAAAGTTTTATTTGTTATTTTTTTAAAAAACATGAAAACTGAATCTTAAATATATTTAGCAGCCTCGGGTAAGAGGTTTTACGTACCCTGCCAAGTAGAGATTTGATCTCAAGCATCACACTACGTCATTTAAAATATTTGAAATTTGAAAAATATTTACCACAAAATGTAACCATGACAGCACTCCATTTCGAAATTGTAATGTTATTAAAGCATCATGAGAGAGAGAGAATGTTATATTTAACGTGGGGAACCGACAAATTGCCGAGACAATATTTCCAGATGGGCCCACGTGGCGGGTCTTCGAGTTTGCGTCTACGAAATTCGCTCAACCAAACAACCCGACCAATATGAGCTAGCGTTACATTACTCAATGAGTTTTGCTCAGTAACTCAGAGATAACATGGAAATAAATTTCCGAGAGAGATGGGAGTCAAACTCGTAACCTTCCGCTCCGGAGTCAAACGTCCTACCACTGTGCCAACTCCGCTATTCATTAATGCATTAGTCAGGGATTTTCTGCAGACACTGTCCTTCACAACATATATAGGAAAAACAGACCGTTGAACAACATTATCTAAAGAAAAGTTCAGCCCCCCTCGATCAATAGAATCAATAAAATGGCCATATTTCTGATGGTAAAATGTGGTATGATGCAACATCTGATTTTCGCTGCATTCTTGGTCATTACGGCTGACATAACCAGAAATATTCACCAGAACCACCATGATATCTGTGGTAATATACACCAGAACCATCATGGTATCTGTGGTAATAAATTTTTCTAAATCAGGCAATGAATCGAAAATCTAAGCTGTGCTTTCATTCAACAAAATTCCGCAACTTTGACTGGAATGAGCACTTTCATCGTTAAGGTCAGTGAAAGTTTCACGAAAAGATAACATTAGTGATGCTTTTGATATATTACACTTAGTGAGACCACCTTGTAAGTTTTTTATTACCATTATCGAAAAAAAAACAAGTTCACCATTGGCTCAGTTAGGATAAAACCCACTCCCCCCACCCCACTAAATTTTTGAAAAAAAGAAAAAAAATTTTTTCTTGTTTTTAGACACTTTAATGTATGTAGAATACGGAAATAAAACCCTCTTGCCAAAAATATTTGTATAAATGCCCAAAATTTCATTTT
>JAUZNK010002246.1:0-11578 GCA_035046665.1 Euphysa ruthae
TCAAACATTTATTTATATTATATCCCTGTCTAGACACTGTCACTAACATAATTAAAGATATTCCAGGCGTGCTTTATATCGCACGTCTTGGCGATTAATCTAGATTTAAGATTTAAGGCGTGTGTAGAGGCGTGTGCGTGCGATTGCACGCCTTATATGAAAAAAGCCTGCTAGAGTTACAGTATAACGCTCAATAAGTTTAGTTAATTGAACTGGAATGGAAAAATTGTCGACAAGATTCAATATCTGCTTCGGACCAAAAAAAATGAAAATTTTTTTCTTTGTTTCTCTATCTTAATATTTGATTTATCTCTAACTAATGTTCGATACAAGTCATTCTAGGTGAAACTTACCTGACATCACTACTACTACTAAAACTATAAATAACTATAGTATTTGGTTACATGAGATATCAACCCGACAGATTTTTTTTTCCAAAAGACCGGACTAGAAAACTCAGCTGGCCTCTATTACACTACCTTTTTTTTATGTTTTCAAGCACTGAAAATTCAGCCCAGAATAAATATAGTTAATTAATTTTTCATCCCAAAGGCTGAAACATGAGCTAAAGTAATTGGTTAATCTTTACTTTTATTCTACTTTTATTCTCCTGTGATAGGTTATAACTCAGGCCATAACAGATAAAATATGTTTCCCCAATAGACTAAATTTCTTTAAATAACTAATTAGATGCTAATTTTTATTTATATTCAATATAGTGAGTGCCAATTTATTATGTGTTGTGGAAAATATTGCAGGAGATGAAACTATCTATAATTCATAATATCTCCATACTTCTCATAAATTTCTGAGGTATTTCAAATGGAATTGCAGTGGAGTCAAGGAACCACCCAACATGCAATGATGTATTTGGGAGTGGAAAGCACATGTATATACACAGTGTGCCCAGTATTTCTTGTACCATTTTTGCAAATAAATTGATTGGATCAGTCCACACTGCTCATCTTATTTTTATATACATCAATTACAAGTGGAATTTTGGTTCCTTTACCACGTCGCTACACTTCCTTTGTGTCATTGGGAACAAACGTTGTCAATTCACACATCACATTTTTCTTTCCATTGCATACAGTTGTAGTGAATATTGATTGGACAGTGATCTGCCCTTTTTTTAGTTTGTCATTTTTCTTGGCAGTCCTTTCCTATTTTTATGTATGGTACTGGCTACATCAGTTTAACTTTTACGCAGTACATCTACTAATTCAATGGAAATGTACCAGTTATCTGCATACATGCATCTCCCTGAATTGAGAATGTTATCTGCAAGTGTTATGATAATGTTTGTAGTAACGTATTGGTATTTTCTGCAGATATGTGTTCCTTTGCCTGTATAAACAATTGAGTTCCAAAACATAACTGGAATTTGCATTTTATTCCAAGTCTTGCACATTTTGTTCTGATGAATTGTTTCTGATAATTCAATTCAATCAACCTTTCCAAAGGATAAGCTCCTCATTGATGGAAATATCACGTCCCATTGATAACGGTGACTACCAATATTTTATTAAATTTTTATGTACATCGTCAAATTTAGCGACTTTATCTTATGTATTCCCAAGGGTTGAAGAGTCAATAAAGTGGGTATATTTTTCAAGGAGCACAAGTTTATTTTGACTCATAATAGGTCTGAAATCAGGAGTATCAAAAAGTTTGTCTATATTACAATACATTATGTGCAACTGGTTTTTTGCAGAACTACACAGTCCAACATTTGTCAAAAGATTTCTTCATCAGTTTCTGATGCTACTATTTCCTCTTCTGATGATGATGACTCCTCAGAAAGTGAAAATTGTTCAGAGTCAGAATCAAGTAAGAAATCTTGTATTTCAGAAGTGTCATTGAAATTTACAGACCATACTGACTTATTTCTAGCATATTTTTATAAAAACAAATTATCGAATTCATAAAGCTATAACTACAGATATATTTACCTTTGACTAGTCAGTAAGGGCGCAAATGAAAGATAATTTCTCCAAGCTTAATTTTACTCTAACGGCAATATACAAAACAAAATATTTTTAGAGTTACAAGCTAGTATACACCTTAGGCTAAATGTGTATATATCCATCAGGCACAAAGTGTGCTAGTCGATGAGGTGCGTATATATACATTTTTTTTGTCACAAAACTCCAATTTCACACCCTTTATTCCCCCTTTGCTGTAATGTTTCGGGAAATTGTGAAAGAATCTTAGTCTATAAAAAGTTAGATCCCATCATTTAGATTGAATTTCTTACACCCAGGATCAGATTAACAGGTAGTTAAAATATAACAAAATCTTAAAAGAATATATTTTTCTTCTGCAAAGCTAAACTTAAAATCTTATTTTGTTCTTTTATTGAGATTTTGACTTTTTTTAAACTTAAATTTTTTTTTTTGCCATTTTGACCCCGTATTTTTAAGAAATCATATCTGAGATCGCTAATTTGCATCAGCGCTTTGGGTTAAAATTAAAAGCTCTTATAAAAAAGAATTGTTGATAAAAACTTTTTAAATGTGCATATTTTATTTGTTATAACTGCTGTTTACTATTTGTACAAAACCACTCACAAAATTCAATTTAGAAATAATTCCTGTCATCAAATTTCTCCAATATTTTGACTTTTTTTTAGCTTATCTTACCATTTCAATAGAGTTAAAGTAATAATTTTTTTATTGGGGAGGCAAAGTGAGAGAAAAAAAATACACATTTTTTTTCCTATAAGCAGTCAAAAATTTAAGCAATGGCCTCCCAAAAAATTTAAAAACTGCATAACAATTTTCAAACTGAAAATCAGGAACATCAAATTTGCAAACTGGAAAGGTTAAAACTGGGTTGATAGACCGAGGTTCCCAACATAACTCACAAATAACTACGCTATCAAAGATGAAAGTTTTTGAAAAACAATTGGAATTACATATGATTTAACATTCCAATTGACATAATAACAGAATTTCCAAACTCTCAACTCATAAAATGATCATAAAAAAATAAGCAATTTGACTTGCATTTGCCATTAAAATAAACAACTGGTAAAATATTTTTTGGGGCAATTTTGTCAACTTTCTGAAAGAATTCTGGGGTGGTAGCGAGAATTCTGATGTAAAAAAACAAACGATTAAAATTGAAATTAGAAATGTTTTTTCTGAGCAAATTGTCCGAAAATGTCAGCTGCCTCATCTATCCACCATTTCAAAGTAGAAAGGCGTATCTTGTTAATACACTTTTTGTGATGTTCACGGAGCTGTAAAACAAAAGTTTCCAAAAATTAGATGCCTTTTATTTAAAAAGGCCCATTCGCTAGTAATACACTATTTTACTTCTGCACCAGTGAAGGTCTTATGTTATGAATGTTGTCAAAATCTCGATTTATCAAAGAATGGTTAGAATTCAAATAGGAAGTCTAAATATAAAATTATATAAATATAAATAAAAAAATATTTCTTAGATAAAAAAGCCCAAGTTTATCCCAAAATGACGTCAAAATTCATAGATATAGATAAGATTCAAAAATACACTTCAATTTTTTGTTTTTTTACTTGTAATGTCGTAAAAGTTCAATACTGCACTTAGATATTTACAAAATTGTTAATTTTATGTCACTGTCATAATCACTTTCCGTGTCACCGTCATCACTTTCCACTTATTGATGATTTCTTCATAATTCTGTCTAGACACGTATGCAAATGGTTTGCTTACTCATAAATACTTGTAATATATTTGCAACATGTCATGTAGAGTTGAAGGTTGCATGGTGGTATTAACTCAAATAGATCGTTTTTTCTTCTTTTTGAAATTTTTGGTTAAACATTGACTTATGAGCTTCATTAACAGAATTCAGCTTTGGAAATCAATAACATATGAAGCCCAATTTATTCTACTCTAAGTTTATTATTATTCTGTGGTTTTAACTATTATTTTATTGCCAGGGTATTTACATATGTAACATAAACATTAGAATTTTTATGTTGTTTATAATAAGTTATTCCAAAAGACTGACTTCGGACTTTTTCTTGAAAACATTCATTATAAAAATAGAAGTGACTTATGGCTTGCCTAAATTATAGACTGCTGCAAATTTTGTGGTGTTTAATTTTTTTGCTTTCAGTATTACAATTTGCTTATGTCATTTATAAAAGCAAAAACGAAAATTATATTTTCATCATTCATTTAGGAGATTCAAACAAAGTTTATAAACACTATATAAGGTGGATTTGTGTAATTTACGGCTAATAATTAAGAATTTCCATTCTAAAATTTTTCATAAATTTTTACTTGTTAACATAATGTTATTGTATTGTTTATTGTTGCTAGGGTATTATTGAGCTTAAAGAAACGGAAGGTTATTCATCTATTCTCCCTGCTGTACAATACTTCTTAGGTAAGCTTTATTTAATTATGTTGACTTTTGCTGTTATGAATGTTTTGACAATAGCAGTACTTCCATTTGGCTGTCAACCTTTTTAGGGCCTCCTGAAATTTGTAAGTACTCTAGAAAAACTCGATGTACATTAAATTTATTTATATTTGATAATAAGGAAATTTATCAATAAGAAAGGTTTTTTAATAGATTTATTTTAATATATTAATATTTATTTATTATATAGATCGATTTTACATGAACAGAATTGGTATTAGACTTCTAATTACACAACATTGTAAGTACTATCTTATTTCTTAAACATATTGTTTTTTTTTTTAAGTAGAGTTTCCTCTGTTTCTATTATACATATTGAAAAAAACAGTTATTTTTAAAAACCTCATTATTCCACTGTTACTATCATATTTATTAAACAGAGACTCATTTGTTTGTGAAAGTGCTCCAGTTTTATTGTGGCATGGCAGCCATCAAACAGAAACTTGTTTTTGTGAAAGGGTTTCACTGTTACCGTGTTATAAATATCTAACTGAAACTAGTCTCAATGAAAGTGTTCTATCATTACTTTAAGTTGTTAGGTATCTAACAGAGAAAAAGCAAAAGGATTCATAAAATCATCTAATGTATAAATGTTGTAAAATATTAGATATCAGCTAATGATACTCTTGGGAATGTATCCCAGCTCCCCCCCCCAAAAAAAAAGCCACAATTTTGAGGAAATTTCACCCCATTTTTCAGAGAGGCCGCACGTATATATTATTTAATAGAAGTAATAAATCTAAAATAAAAGTGTTGGGCAAGGCTACAGAAAAAAAAACATCTGACATGATTTTTTGGGCATAAAGTACAGTCAGATCAGGAGTTACAGGTTTGTAAAGCAATCTTAAAATCTAGAAAGAAAATTTCTGCAGTAGAAGTAAAACTAAAAATAAAATTATTCAATATTTAAATGATTTTCTATGTTGAGCAATATATAAGGTGTCATCTCTAGTGCTAGTGATATAATATGTAAAATAAAACATCATTTGAGGTTAACCTCGCAGCATATATATCGAGTCTGCTGTCCTTTTCGCAATTGGTTAGGGTAGACTCAAACCGAACGCAATTGTTTGAGAATGCTTTGCTCCGAAAATTCGTTACCAAAAGTGGTATGAATTGCGAGACGTCAGTCTAATTCCAGCAGCACTGGCAGTCGGCTTCAACCTTGGGCATGGTTGATGATACCACAATGAGGTCGAAACAGGCTGTCCTATGCTAGGTTCGAAGCTGATACTCTTGCGAGGAGTTGGGCGTATAAATGCTGCGAGGTTAATCTCAAATTATCTTTTATTTTATATATGTTGAGAAATATTTTTTTCTAACTTTTCAGCTGATTTCGTTTGAAATGTCCATTGATTGGTTTTAGTATATAACGTAGGTGCATGCCTGGTACTTTCAATGCAAACAAAAAATTTCTCAAAGTGGATTTGAAGGCTTTTAATTGCTGTTCTGATTTTTTCTTTCCCCAAAAAAAAGTTAAATGGAAAATTAATCAAGATGTTCAAAGATTACTTCTTTTTTCCCAAAAAGTTTGTTAACATACTATTTGCAATATTGGAGTTTTCAAAATTGAGATTTTTTTTAAACCTGCATCACCTAGGATTAGTTGAAAAAAATGGATGAGAATCTGTATAGTCTTTTGCAAAAGTAGATTGGAAAATTGCGAATAGCAATACGTTCATTTTATAGATTCAAATCGCTCTGTATAAGTTACAAAGTTTCCCCTGAAATCTTGTTTGTTTTACACAACTCACCTTGTAATAACTTACATTTTGTATATGGAAGATTTAAATATTATAATCCTAATACATTTTTAGTGGCTCTCTTTCAGAAGGATTTGATACAAAGCTCAAAGAGTCGTTTCATCGGCGTATTTGAGCCAGACTGTCGTGTTAGGAGTATTGTGAAAGGTAGATTATTTGTATTTATGTGATCACGAAATGGCTTACCAAAACAAAATAATTAAAATGTTTTTGGTTTCCATTAAAAATAAGTAAATAATTTTCATCTATGTGGCAATTTTTCTATAAACATTTTTTTTAAAATTTTGGTCACTTTTCAGAAGCATTTTTCTTTTTCAGTAGTAAACCAAATTATTGACATTTTTTTTTTAAAGATTATTTTTTATGTAACTTTCTTGTATTATGTTCGATAGTTTTAAAAATTTTGCACATGAAGTGAGGAATGAAAAATCCTGAGATAACTTTTTTGGTACTCAGTTCGCATATGTCTAAATATGATAATTTTATGCTTAAAAACTGTGTTGTCAAATACTTCTTGTCAATTTTTTTTTTTTTGGGTGGATTGTTTGGCATATATTTTGACCCATTTAGCCACCTATCAAAATCTTTTGTGTTTTGATGCTGCTTCTAAATCCGTTGATTTTTTTACCAAAAATGATACATTGTTTTTTACTTTTCTCCAGAATTTTTTTTCCAATTATAATTTTTATATTTTATTTTTGTATATTTTTATAAATTTTGTGTGTTTGCTATTTAAAAAAATGCTGTTTCCCTGGGTCTAGGCACAATGTTAAAAATTTATATATCAATAATATTTCTGATTATGCCAAAATAAAAGAAAATAGTTTTCCTGATATTCTCTCATTTAGGCACAAATCCTAGGCTTTGAAAGAGATAATATTTGTATTAAGTGTTTAAGTTTTCAGTTATAGTGAGATACGATTAGTCTATAAGTCGCTAAGTACTTATTAGAATAATTTTTCTTCTCTGCAATTGTCAACTTAAAGAAAAGAATTATTAAAATTTTGAATCATTTTTTCTCAGTTAAAAATGTGGAAATGTTGTCACAGTCTACAAACATTTAGATGAATGAAATTTTAAACATTTAAAAAGATTTTGAAGCTTACATAATAATTTTTCACTTTTTTTTTAGTCTTTTTAATGTTTAATTACTTGGATTTTGAATAATAAATTTCTATTTGGAATAAATGACCAGGAGTTTATTAAGGTAAATACATACATATCAAATTTCTAGATGCTGTTCAGAATGCTGCGATGTTATGTGAAGATGCTTATTTTTTATCTCCCAAAGTTGTAATTAAAGAAGATAATAGTAAGTTATTTAGCCAAAATCTTGACTACCTTACCAGTTTAAGAATGTGTAACAGTGAGTTGGTAAAATGTGAAACAATGTCATTGTTTTGCCTTAGTACTAATTATCTAAATATTTCATGGTTTCCAATGATGTTAAGCTGGAGCTCGTTTGACAGCAATACGAAAAATTCTCTATAGTTTTGAGCTGTAATTTGGGCCAAAATTCTTGCCTAAATTTGTGTCTTTTTTCATACTTTGTGTCACTTTCCCTTTTCTTTATTAATAATATTTGAACAGTAGAGAATAATTCATTTAAGACGATAAGATTTATCTTTTTTGTTGGTTCCAAATTAAAATCAAATCAAAATAATTTCAATACTGTCCACAGAAAATTTTATTTAAATGTTTAAACAAAGGAATCATTAACATTCCATTCGAATGTAAACATCAAATTGTTTTAATATTTAATTTTGTGTCTTTACAAAGGCGGGTGTTGCATACTGTAAGTTAAATTTAAATTGATTTTAAATTGAAATATATTTTAAACAATATTTTTCTTTCACTATGTATGCCATATATCATATACCATAAAATCATTTTTTTTTTTTTTTTTTTTTTTTTGTATAAATTATTCCTCCAATAGATCAAAACCAAATTATAAGTAGTTTGAATACTGTCGAAAGAAAATTTATTTCTATTTAGCTACAGCTTTATTGTATATTTATCACTAGTAGCGTAAGAAAATGTGTTGTTTGTTGAATTCTGTTGCAGTTTTCTTCTGTAATCAATTACCATATACCATTTTTAACTTTAGCTTGCCAACAAGCTTGCCATGTTTTCGCAAACCTTTATACGTTGATTTGTTCTTTAACAATATATGGATGCAATGAAAAGTGGTAAACGTTTAAAAAAGGCTTACTTTGCATTTTTATATTTCTTTATTTAAAAAAAAAACTTTTACAAAGTTTGGTGAAACTATTTTCTTGTAATATATTAAAGATAAAAAGGAACCAATTTCGGAATGTCGACACAGTATGAAAATTTTTATCATTGTATTTTGCGATTAAAAACAAGCCGTTATGTCAGCAAACCCTTATTATTTGTTTTCTCAATATAATTAACTTTTTTATTATAAATATGTTTAAATTTTTCATATATTTGGGCAGAAATCCGATAAAAGGTAAAATCCTTTAAAATGTCAAATTATAATTTTTATGTTTTTTTTTTATGGCTCTTTACAAGTAATAAAATGTTTTTGATTAAGTGTCAGCCAATTTTTCCTTTCACTTAATTTTTATTGCTGCATCTATCTAGTTAGGCAGTTTCTTCATTCTTGCTGGTGTTTATACCATAATAAAAGATTTGTATAGTTTTACATCAATTTGTTTTCTAGTTGTAATATATGTTATGTTATTAATTTACAATTAATTGCATATTTTATAAATTTACTATTTATTCAGGAAAAGTCATGTTAGTTTATAAATAAACTAGAATTGACATGCATTTTTTTAAAAATTAATTTTTACAAAAAGTCATGTTTACTGGTTGTTGCTTATCATTTAGTGTTTAATATTTAGGGTCTGTTCATTTAACTCCCACCTTTTTAGAAAATGATACAAATTCCTCTGAGAACCAGTATTCAATATCTCCACTTTGTTTTAAGAGGTGTATAGCAAGCTATTTTAATGACAGCTATTATTATTACTCACCATTAATTCTAGATGAAAATCAACATATCTTGCATTGATTTTTGTGATAAACTTGCTTCAGAATATTTTGATAAACTTCTTCAGAACATTGTGTGTATCACAATGTTCTGAAGAACATATAGCAGAAATTCTGCCAATAGATATGATAGCGATCACAATATGATTAATTTCAACTTTTTTTGTAACAAAATACTAACTTTTTTTTCATGAATATGATCAAATCTACTGCTTTACAATGTGAACAAATGATAATTAACTAGTCATGTTCACATATCTGTGTTTACATTTTAGTTTCCACTTTCTAGCCGTGGAAAATCCATTTTGGAAAATTGATTTTCTAGTTTTAATGCAAAGTTTATCATCCTAGCGAAAAAAATTAACTATTATCATGTATCAAAGTTGGTAAAGTAAGAAAAAGCCAAAGCAATCAAAATTGAAAACTGTATGCTCTATTCACTTCCTGTAATACATCCTTGTTTAGATGTTGTAGCGTTCTTTAGTGTTTATTATAGACTGCTTTATATTTCTTGGCTGTTCTTTTATTAGCTACTAACTACAAACGAAAAGGTGTGAGATTTGAGATTAATATAAAATTTCAACTCTTTGGATTGATAAAAATTACATACTGATCATATGAACTTTTTTATGCAAGGGTTACTCTCCTTTGATTAAATCCTTCTTTCTGTTAGTTAAAATGTTCATTTCACTTGTATCTAAATGCAGTAAAGTTAATTTAAGTTAATTTTTTTACATTCTGTCATTCTGGATTATAATAAGTATTATAATTTTTAATTGTTTTAAAATTAACGATTTTTAGCTGTTTTTAAAGACAAAGAAGTACACACAAGCTATGTTCCTTCACACCTATACTATATCTTGTTTGAAATTTTAAAGGTTTGTTGTGTTTTTAGGTTGTACCCGATTCCACTGAAATTTCAAATATTTTAAATTATGCATATAGTCTTGGAAATTTACATTTATCTAAGATGTTAATGTAGAGAGAGTACTTGGTTATTTTCGTTTTTATTACTTTTTTAATCTATACTACTTTTTCATACCATATAACCAATACCTGTAATAATTACAAAAAAATCGAGAAACGTATTACTTAATAGATAAAACAAGAGACATAGTCAAAAAATTTTTCACTTCAAATATCTGTTTTGAAAGTTTATAAAAAGCCCTTTAATTCCATTCCGTTCTTTTTTTATTTCATTTCGTTCTTTTTTTATTTCATTTTTCTTTTTTATTTTAAATGAAAATTATGTCAGTATTTAATGAAAAATATTTAAGATTTTTTTAATTTAATGATATATTTTTAAAAATTAAAGGATAAGACCATCATTGTTTGATTTTGTTTACTAATACAAAGATTATTTGTTTATTTCTAGGCTATTCTTAAACAATTTTTTTTTTTGTTTTTTTATTTTATATCAATCTTATCGCCTTCAGTTTGGATGCTATTATATTTTGAATTTCTGAATTTTGGTATCCTAGGTCAAAACTAGGTCAAAATCAAAACTTTTAAGGAAAGATCTATAACTGCTATTTATAAGTTCCCATCTAGCTTTCATTTGCTGTATTTTTGGCGATAAAGTATTTTTGAAACATTTAAACAGGTTTGGAAATATTAGCATAATATATTCATTTGTATTTCCCTTTAAAGGTTCATAAAAGTTTATTTTGACATTTGATTCAGCTTTCACTCAGTTAGTGCCAAAATCATAATGCTAATTTGAATTTTGTATTCACTTTTTCAATGGAAACAATTAAACATTCATGAGATTAATTTATTTTGTTATAATTGCCTAATGATGTACAGAATGAAAATCTAGCACTGTAACTTTTTATCAAAAGTGTTAAATTTAACTTTCAGGAGAGTGGCATAGACAAATTTCTCAATTTCATAAGTAACAATAAAACACACATTTTTTTTTACGTTCTGCCTAGAATTCCATGCGAGCAACTGTGGAAGCACATCTTGAAGAGGATGAATTACCTAAGGTACTAGTTGATATAGTGAAAGGTCATGAAGATCTAACAATACGAATAACAGATGAAGGTGGTGGTATTAAACGGGCTAATATAGAAAAGCTGTTTGCATACAATTACAGTACTGCTCCAGAACCTAATAAAAGTATAACAGGATCTCCTATGGTATGTTTAGTTCTGGAAATTACATCTTCTTTATTATAGATAAAATAAGTTTTGTATTTTGTTAAATAAATATGCTTAAAAACAAAACTCAAGTCTCAAAAAATTTACCAACTACCTTTTAGCTATCATTAACGGTTATAATTTAGTTTTTTTAATATGCTGTCTTCCCAATAAAATCCAAAAGGGCAAAATATTTGTTCAAATTTAATTTCTTTTATCAAGTTATGGTCATATATATA
>JAUZNK010002247.1:0-11578 GCA_035046665.1 Euphysa ruthae
AACTTATATCTAAATTCTGTCCTTATAATTGTATTTATATACTTTTTGTTGGTAAGTATAAATTTGTTGCTATCTAACTTTTTATCTTGCTAGTTTTACAATATAATATTTTTAAACTTAAGATTTAAATTTAAATCTGAAAACATATTAAACGACATTGTAAGATAAGAAACCAAATCTCTACCACTTACCCAAGTCTGCTAAATTTATTTGAGACTCAGTTTTCATAGTTGAGAAACTTTTTAGATTTCATGCCTGTGAATATGATTTTTTAGTGTCAATTAACAATAATTTTTAATACAGGTTAAAAATTTTAAGCAATTTTTTACCATGATTTTATTTTTCTTAATGGTATATTTCCATTTCTGAATCTTAAAATTTTAGGATTTGGCGTGATGCAGGCCACCAAATGATTTTATTGTAAATTTCAGTGCAAAAGTCAACTCACATATGTTTTCACTTACGTTTGTTCATTACAGGTGTCGCACAAAGTCAAATATTTAAATTTTTTTCAGTAATTATTGATTATGTGAGAAGGAGACAACTTTTTATAGTTTGTAAAAATGAATATTTCACCCCGCCATAAATTTTTTGTTTCGAACAGGGGCAAATAGTCAGTTAGTAGTATTTCATAAATTGAGGATGCTCTGGAAGACCCTGAATATGATATTCAAACAATATATACATGTTGGATGATGGTATGATTACTGCGAATAGAAAAAAAATCCTGTATATAAATGATGGAAATGACAAAGTCCTCATTCCTGTTGTGGATGGGAAATATTACTATTTTTCAATCGGTATGATTTAATATAAGGCTAAAATAATTCATTATTCTGAGATATAACTCACTGAAGGTTTGTTGCTTGATTCACCTGTGTTTGCACAGTTGAATCAATAGCAACTCCTTTAGCGTTTTATCTTTTAATAATGAATTTTTTTTTTTTTTTTTTTTTTTGCATTCAGAATGTAGACGCGTTGGTGTCTCTGTAGTGATAGCAACTAAAGCTTATCCATTATCAACTAGTTCCTTTTTCCTACTCCCTGGAATCAGCTTCCTAGCATACATTTGTTTTATTAGTTAATTTCTGCCACCAATCATCTCCAGCGCAAAAATTTTTTCGAAGAGTTATTATAAAATGTAAATAAAATATAGATCAACTTATTTTAAATTTATATATTTCTTATAAAATGTATGAGTATATGACTACGTCATAATTTAATTTACAGTCCAATGGACATTGCAAATGGCTAAGGCTATTTAGCTATTTAGCTATTTGCTTCTGATCATTAATAATGACCAGAAGAATTTATGTAATGTTTCAAATATTAAGAATGATCTTAATAGGATGAAAAATATATATACAAAGGGAAATAGCAACAACTTGCATATTAATATCACTAAGTAATAAAAGAAAACAAAAAACTACACCTAATAAGTTAAAACATAATAATTAAAAAAGACAATCAGCTAAAGCATAAACGACAAATAAAAAAAAAAAAAGAAAAAAAAAAACATTAAAAATTAACGAGCTAACTACTTTGTACAAACAAACAAGAGAAAATTCCCACCTAAAGTTGAAAATAATTTTTAATCAAAAAGTCAAACAATGCGTTTTTAAGCGTGAAAAGTGATTAAAAATTTCTATCAGCTGTTCTTTTTCAGAGGGTAGAATGTTACAGGATTATATGCATCGATAGTTAATAAATCAAAGTCCATAAGTTAGGCACTGCAGCATCTACAATAACAAGAGCAAAAAAAAGGAACAAAACAAATAAAGTGGCAGCATGAACTCCAGAAAGTTGTATTTTTAAAAATATAGACGTTCTATTGATACTTTAAGATGACCAATCTGTTGAGTGTTTTGCAAATGAGTACTCCAACTGTTTCTTCAGTCAGAGTCTTTGCGAGATGATGGAACTTGATTTTAGAATAGCATTCACTGACCTTTTTTTATCAATAGTGACAAGTGGTTTTCAATCGAATTGATGTGCAGTTAGGTAGCAAATGACGGAATTGATGTTGATTTCATTGAGAACAGCATCTATTATTGCTGTGGTAGTACTTTCACCTGGAATAAAACAATGCCATATGCCAAAATAAATTAAAGTTTGTACGGAGGGAAAATTACACTTCATCCCTAAAATGTTGAAAAATCAATACAGTAAATGTTTTTTCAACACAAAAGTTCAAAGTTCAAAAAAAAAAAAAAAAAAACTGAAAAAAAGCAATTACCTCAGCATCTTTTATGATTAATATTGTGCTGATAAATGTTTTTCATAATTGATGCTATGGTACATTTTATAGAAGAACATTTATGCTAAAAAATAAATTGAATTTTTTTGACAGAGTAAAAATTGTAATTCCCGATGAAATCAACCACTATTTTGAGTGACTAGATATAGGTCTAAAAGCTTTCAGACGTAATAATTTCAGACGAAAATAAATATTGCTGAACTTTAACTTGTTTAGCTTATTGAGAATTAAATTTGCCTGCTGGTTTTGAATTCGCAAAGCAGGTTTTTAGCCGGTTGCACAGGAGTTTCTTGAGTTTAAGACTTATCTCTGTAGCTTTGGCAGCCGATGCTTGAAAAGCTGGTTCAGTGAACCCAGGATCAGCAGAAAATTTTGAGTACCAACGCGTTTTACCTGTTAATTTAATTATTTTCATTGATTCCAGTGGACCACTAATAAAACACCGTGACAGAAATTCCCCAAAAGAAGAGATCAGTTGTTTTCTCTTTAGTTGGACAATGAGCTGTTTGGTTGAGTTGACTTCCCTCACTAATCTGCGGCTCTTCTGTTGTGAAACATTGAGTTTCTTACAAAGAGTTTTGATTTCCCTTTCACTGGGCACAGTTGAGGAACTCCCCAGCTCATTATAATTTACTTATTCACTTTCATCAGCTTCTATTGGAACTGATCTTTCAGAGGGCGCACATCTTTTTGCAGCCACCTGCAATTACAGTTGAACCAAAAACCATCAACCATGATAAGATCTGGGTACCAATAAATGGTTAATCTACAAAAATGGCTTAAATGGTTTATTGCAATCTTATTTGAACTTTGAACTAATTAGGTTAGATCACAAAATTTTAATAAAGTCATTAAATAAAAAATAATCGCCAAGGAAGACAATGTATTAAGTAGAATTTCAAAAAAAAAGTTAAGCCCTTTATACTGGTTTCCAATATTGTATTAGTTACCAGGTACCACTGTTTTTGTAGTTTTCAGGTTACAATAGTTTTTAGAGTTATCATACGTACATTACTACATAGAATGAGTTTAGAGTTATCATACGTACATTACTACATAGAATGAGTTTAGAGTTATCATACGTACATGACTACATAGAATGAGTTTAGAGTTACCATACGTATATGACTACATAGAACGAGCCTTTCTTTTTATTACACTCATTTGATTGATGACCATATTTTTTATACTGCATAAAGAATATCTGAGCAGTCAGTTTTTTTGGAGATTTAAAACTAAAATTAGCTGTTCTTCACTTTCATCCACCAATTTATGATTAAGATTGGACTAGGTCAGCTCCCAATTTACTCACATTACTGAACAAAATTTAAATATGTATCCAAATAAATAAAATAAAGCTCCAAATAAACCTTTAGTGGAATATGATCCTTTACAGGCGTATTCTCAAACAAATGTGGACAAGAGAAAGATTAAAACTTGTGAAAGTTCGAAATTTTAGACACCAAAATTCGAAACATGAGGGTTTTCATTAAAAGATCGACAGGAAAAAACGCATTGTCACAAACATTTTTCTATAGAATGAAATTTACAAAGAAATTTTTGCTGCAGAGCATATTCATCTTCGTCTGAGCCTTCACTTTTACTTTTTATCTATTTTATTTTCGGCTCTAACTCTCTTTCTTCTTCTTTTACTGCAGACAAAAGCAACACACCGCGTCCTTGATTTGCGCATGTCACATAATACTGAACTTCAACATCTCGCAGAAAATGGTCATAAAATGGCGCCCAGAAAAAGTATTTTCGGCTTCAAAAATTATGGTATACGCGCTGCGTTATCTCTATCCAGTTTATTATAGTTCAGTAATCCTGCAAAATCCAAAATAAACGGGCGAAAGTCGTTGCATTTGGTATTTCTAATGGAACTTCCAGGAACTTCCACCTTAGACGTCCAAACGTACTATTTTGGACGTACTACAGACATACTACGGATGGCTGTGTGCCCACTGGGCTGGCGCTGTAGATAATTTGTGCATACTTGTTTTTAATTGCATACATGTAGTAAAAATACATTCTTGCATGGAAGTTTATAAACAAATTTGTTTATGAAGATTTATTGCAGTTTTAAAATAAAATAAAAATGTGAAAATTCTTTCCTATTCGATGATGTTGAGTATTTTTATTCTCAGCATATTTATTCAAGCTTGTTTTAATCTTGGACAGCTTATTGTGGCAACGTCTAAAGAATTAAAACTGTCTAATATGCTGAATGATGCATATAAATCTTTCTATTATAAAAGTACTGGTGACGTAATACAGGAAAAAGTTTTAGACCATTGGACCCAAATGAAATCAATTAACATTGATATTAACTCTCTAAAAGAAGCTTGTGATACAAAATTTGTTTAGTTGAAAGCTATTAGCTCCAAACGAAAATAGGTTTCTTATAACAAAAGGTGATAAAAATCCAAAGCTGGCAGTGCTGTGGAGATTTCAACGCCTGAATGTCATAAATTCGTTGCGCCAAATGTCACTCCTTTCTTCCATTGCAGAAATAACACACGCTGCTAAAAATATGGCTAAAGAAATTTTAGTTTCTAAGCAAAATGAACCTAAAGGTCAGATTAGCGAGCAAAACGAACTCTTGCTGAGCTTTTATAAAAAAAGAAGTTTAAATCAACTATCAAAGAATGATTTAAAAGAGCTAACTCACTCCTACTTACAATAACCACGCAAAGAGCATCGCCATCTAACACCTTTATCTACTAGACTTCCATCATACGTGAAGTTATTTTAACTACAGTCTGATTTCGACCTGGTTTTTCAAAAGTTATTTATAATTCTATTGTCTTTATGAAGCAAAAATATAAAACAAGCTAGTGGGGGTTTTCATTTTGTTTTAAATATTTATTAAATGTTGGTGGGGGAAATATGGGAAAGTGCTGAAAATGTGAAAAAAAATAAGGTTTGACAAAAACGAACATGAAACAAAATGAAAAACAAACTGCCCGTCTAGATGATAAGAAGTATATTTTTGACCGGTAAAAAGAACTTTACCCCAGGGAGTCCAATAAACAACCATAACAATCTATTCATTGATGCAATCTCTTGACATGCGCTGATCATCTGTACACAAGAAATGAAGATTGGGACTGAAAAGAGCAATTAAGATACTTGCTACTTATATCTAGAAATTAAATCAAACGCGAAGGAAAATGGCATGTAAAAACGCCAGTAAAATTGATACGAACGCAGAACTCAGAGCATAAACGACACTCATAAACCAGATTCGCAAAAGCTACAGTAAGATTACTAGAAGACCTAGCAACCATTCTTGTCACAGAACGACAAATGCAAAGTACCGATTGGTTAAACAGCGGCTAATAAGCAGAGGCCATTGCTCGTGCATCTTGATTTCTTGATAATGCTCATTGATCACGATTACGTAATTGCAACAAAACTTAAACTGAAAGCATCGGTAATTGGTGCAATCAATTAAAAAGAGAATCTTTTAGGACCGGATACAGTTACCTACTCCGACCCAACAAATATTCTAACTGGAAATGCGAAACATCTGGGATCAAATGCGTGTCACTATTTTAAAGACCGAAAGAAAATTCGCACATTGCAAGAACTTGAGCCATTTCTTTTCAGCGAGAGTGATTCCAAGCCTATTTTAGTCATAACCGATGGTTGGAGGACTGGTTGAAAAACCAAGGTATCAAAAAACAATTGGGTATGTGATTGATTTGCTCGTGTAACGTCGGTACTTTATTTCTTGCAACTAATTCTTTCAAAAAAAGTGCTTTCATCCGAGTAGAACGAAGCATGTTGCCACTTAATCATGATGTCATGACGTTGCAAGTGTGATTTTTCCTCATGATATCTTCGGTACTCATATTTATTCAAAAGGAGACACTATTGATAAAGATTTGGAAATCAAAAAAGTACGCTGGCAAAGTACAAGGTGAGATTTGGTGACATACGATTATCAATAGTTTTACAATTGTCAGTGCTTATGTTGATTACAAACTATACGTCGACTTTATCAAAAAGACGAAGATTAGATGTCAATTAATTCATGTTATACAAATTCAATATTGTCTCCCGATCATCTCATGTGTTTGCGATGCTTGATGTCTACCATTTCGATCTTCAATTATGTCTGTCCTCGAAAACAAATTTCTGCCAATCCCTTTTTAGTACCAAAACTCTAAGCAAACGCCATTCAACTTTTCATTTACAAAGTTGTGCGGGTTATATTATGGTACCATAAAGGCGAAGGTAAAACATGAAGGGTGATGTCAAATCAAGTCGAAAAAGTCCAAAATCCAACCTTCACCTGACTTACCCAAAATTCCAGAACTTCTAATTTTTCCGAACAGGAGTTAAACTCGAATTTTTCCGAAATAAACTCGAATTTTTCCGAAAAAAACTCGAATTTTTCGATATTTTACTCCAATAAGTACTTAAACTTCTTCTTCGTCAAAAAGATGAGTAGAAACGTCGAGTGTTAAGATCGAATTCTCTTCGAAATGAAATTTTTGTTTGATAAACTTTGGCTCAAACTTGTTTACAAAACTTTGTATTTGGTTAGAAAAATAGAAAATTAATTTCATTTTTTTGTCTGTCACAAATTTTCAAAGTTTATAAAAATTGCTATAGAACGATGAAAAAACATCATGTACATTTGTGTCATAAAATCATCCAAAATCATTTTCCTTAACTAACGAAGCTTGCATCAGCAGTTTTTTTTTTTTTATATAAAGTAAAACTTAAGGCCGCAATATCTATAAAACGCGCTGTTCACATCTTTCAAGAACCAACCATGTCGGGCTACTATACCAAATAACTTCTTATTTCCATGCACACCAAACTCATCATACTTTCTGAACACTTCTCCGCTTTGAAGAATTTTCAGGCCAAAATTTATAGGTCATAACATTTCGAATTTTGAACAAAAAATTCCGCTTAAATGGGACTTCAATGGCTTCCGAGATAGGATGCAAAACAATACAAACACTTTTTTGAACAAAATGTAGTCTTTTTACCTTGTTTGTCTGTCAGTTATTCGCATAACAAGACGTTGGTTATTGGTAGGATGTCGCAACTAGGATACAACTACTTTCAAAATCAATTACTGAAAATTATAAAGAAGTTGATAAAGGCAACTCGTGTGCCTTCGGAGCCAAAAAACATAACTCCCGAAATATGTCGTTGAAAATAGTAATGAAAATGTCTGTTTCTTTGTTTAACCCTCCTATACGCATAAGTTGTATCCTGTATTGAAAATACTCTAAATTTTAATAAGTCTCGATAACTAGGACATTTTCACTTCTTTTGTCAAAGTCCAACTTATATAGAACCTCGGTTAACTGAGACATTCGTAAATTATTTTTTGTTGGTCCCTTGAGAGTTCCCCCTATATTTAAGTGCAGTACATAGCAGCACTATGTAAACTTTATCATAAATAATTTAACTGTATTGCAGTTAAAAATTTTATGTAATCTATTTGAGCTTGGAAAGTGTTTGTCAATAAAATTGACAAATTTTCAATAAAAATAAGATTTCTTTAAAATATTGTTCGAAGCATTTTGGTCAAATCAATTATAAATTTAATTTTTTTTTAAGACTAATTATTTCTGCTTGATGTTTGTTTAATATTATCATAGTAGGGATTTCCCACAGTACCTTATGATTTTCAAAAATTAGATGGATTTAATAAAGTTAAGATCATTCAAATAAGATAAAATTTAAGCTGTCAAACTCTTTTTTTTAAGTTCAGGAAGTTGCAATCAAGTCACTGGCCCGTTATTCAGAATCACACATCCTAAATTCCCAATGACTCTTGAATCATAGAACACTTTATTAAACAAACGAAAAAAATTTTCAAACTGGGAAACTTTCAAATTCAACCTACATGCAGAGTAAATATTGTAAAAAGTTATCACGAAGACCAACGAAAAAACTGTAGAACTTTCATGTCGGAAAAAAGAAACTTGTCTCCATAAGCATGTCGGGATATAAATATTGTTAAGGCACCAAAAAAAAAAAAAAAAAAAAAAAAATTCGAAAATGGCAGCTTAAACTCATTCTCATCCTGCCAAACATCAATAATTAATTATCTTATCGCATCTTCTACATCAAATATAAAAAATAAAGTAATTTACAATATCCAATTGCCTACTTATCTGAAGTGTATTTTACAATGGCCACTTCGAAGAAAGAAATGATTCGACTCCTCAGAAGATGAAGATAGTAAAAGAGATAGCCACCAAAATTAGCGAACAAAAAGCATCTCTGGAAATGACACACATTAAAATAGACGATAATGAAAAAGAAATACCATCACTTAAAGAAGAACTAACATTAATAAAACACCACCACCAACAACAACAGCGACAACAACAAACAATCGAACATAAATTGAGTGATCATACCAACCGAAGCCTTCGCACAACCTTGATATTTCGTGGAATTGAAAAAAAAAAAAACAAAATGAGAAGAATTAGGAATGATACTGAACAAATTCTTGTTGACACCATTAGACAAAGCGTCCCAGTCGTTACAAACCCAAACTGTATAATCGGACGAGCTCACCGATAAGCCCAGAAAAACCAAGCCAACAAAACAAACATTCCAATCTAATCCAAATTTTACTCCTGGAAAGACGCCCAACTAATCATCAATTCATTCAAAACCCAAAACCTTTTAGACAAATCCAAAAAATACGTCGACGAACTTCACTCGACCAACAGATAATGAATTTTCTAGTGATCTCTAACTGCTTTTACAATATTTATTCATTACTATTCTTATTTCATTGAAATTACACTTCCCTATTCTATTATTCCAATGCCATCTCCATTGTTGTTACTGACGCTTTATTTTATTTTTATTTTAAATATACCGTAACTTCACTTTTGCTATTTGATGTCTTATATTTTTAACATGTGTATATTGTCAAGTAGGATCGGAAAAATTTGTTTCATGATTACTTTATAATCAAACTATTCTGAGCTGCACCAAAGTTTTATTATATTTATGCTATATTTTTATGTCTTCAAATTTTGAAGAAGTAGAATCACCGATAAAAAGAAACTTCTAAATTTATCTGAAAGTGATTCAACAAATTTTTACGCTTTAAGTGAACAGTTTTTTAACGCCAAGTATTATAATGAAATCGATATCTCTCAAAAACGTAATTCAGATAGAGATTTCTCAATCTTTAACGTTAATATTAGGTCTATACAAAAAAACTTCGAAACTTTTAAGGAGTTTTATAAAACGTTAAACTTCCTCTTCGATGTCATCTGCATGACGATGTTTCCGATTACCCTAAAACACCACTAACAAAAACTTTCTACTCGACTTAGCGCTTTATAACCGCGTTAGTCAACGGCGTATTATAAAAAAGGGGATGGTACTGTTATTTACATCTTCAAATCTCTCAATCATCATAAAAAACTCTCTCTAAACACATTGAATGTCTAGCTATAAAAATTAAAAATAAAACAGGAAAGAATATCTATGTTAACTGTATATACCGACCACCAGATGGAAATGTTTGATCTTTTATTAAAACACTAAAAACAATCTATTTGACCTAGTGAAAATGACAAAAAAATTTTGTTGTAGGAGACTTTAATCTTGATGCTCTTAACTATAATAAGTTCAAGAATACAAAAACATTTTTTAACTCTCTCTTTAAAAAAATTCTATTCACAAACCTAGGCGAGTTACACAAAATACATTTTCGATTATTGACAACATTTTTTCCAATACAATCGCAGATTGTAATTTTGAGGCAGGGAAAACTGACTTAACATACCATTTTCCAACATGTTTTATATCCAAAGACACATATAGCCCTAACAGGAACAAAATTTCCAAAATTTTGCATGAAATGAAGTTAACAAAATCTAACCTTGACTCATTTAAAAGCAATCTCTTAAACACCTCAAGGAACCAAATACCTAACATTGAAGACACAAACGAAGCTTGTATCTCTTTTCACAAAATAATTGAAAAAAACTTTTAATGAGACATGTCTGATAGTTTAGTTTAAAGCAAAAACAAATGAGCTTAATAATAACCCTTGGATGACAAACAGCTTGAGAAAATCCTCAAAAAGAAAACAAATTTAAAAAAAACTAAAGAAAATAATAAAAGATACAAGCAATACAAAAAAATGCTTGAAAAAAATCTTAAAAAAAGCGAAATCAAATTACTTCTAGAAAGTTTTAGATAAAAACAAGCCAAGGTTTGGCAAGTAATTCGTAAAGATACGATAAAAATTCTTGCCTAAAAAATTACACAGGAAAATGGCGTCCAATTTCAAATAAGAACTCAATTTTCTCGGAGTTAAACAAATTTTTTGCAAATTTCATATTTTAAAACTATCTATTAGAGTTGGAGTTTTTCCCTCTTAAAAACATCTAAAATATAGCTTGCTTTTAAAGAGGGTGATCCTACTTTAATATTAAACTACGGCTCTATTTCTCTGATTTTTTCAAAAATATTTGAAAGAGTGTTATACAACAGAATCTCCTTGCACTTGAAGAATAACAATTTGCTTTACTCAAAGCAATTTGGCTTTCAACAAAACACATCAACAAAGCACGCAATTTTAGAACTAGCAGAACAAATAACAAGATCGTTTGATAAAAATACTTTTAAACTAGGAATTTTCATTGACTTGTCAAAGGCTTTTGACATAGTCTATCATAAAATCCTACTCAATAAACTACACCATTAGATTCTCTAAAGATTAAGCGAATGCCAGCATAAGAATTATACTAATCAACTTTTAAATACCTTATTAAAAAGCTTAAAAATGTATTCTTGGTCTTTTCAAAATTTGGTTGAATCAGGTTGATATCGAAAATACATAACCCGTTTACAACCTGCTTGGAGAACTTGCCTTGATTTACACATGCGCAATTTTTCCCCAAAAAAAATTTAGTGTTGATAAAAATTGCGCGCATTTGGGGGATACTGTCAGGGAAGTATATCATTCTCTAAAACACACGTGTAGCATAACTTGAGCAAATATATAAGAACTATTTTATTTGAGCATTATAGCTAACTGGAAACACTAAATATAAATAATATATTTTTTTTAAAATTCAGTATCAGAATAAGAAGATAAAACAACATTCAAAAGCAAATCGAAGATATGAACGGAAAAAGACACTTTGAACGCATTAAACAGATACAAGATACAGATACAGCCTTTCAGAAAAACTAGCCAAGGTCAAAATACAATCTCTTATATGGGTCCCTAGATATGGAACAATCTTAGTGAATGCACAAAAGCTAGTAAAAATATTAACACATTTAAACATAATGTGAAGAAACATT
>JAUZNK010002248.1:0-11576 GCA_035046665.1 Euphysa ruthae
ACTGCCATAGAAATCGTACATGAACTGATCCTATGGGAACCAAAACATGGAAAAAGAAGTGTAGGTGGACAGCAACGTATATATACTGTTCAACTTGAACAAGACACAGGAATACCGTGAAAAAATCTTAAAAAGACAGAAAAAGATATTCATAGCAAATGCTCGACTGTGGTCAAAAGATAGATAGATATAACAAAAAACGATATAATAGTGATAATATGCTATTTAATAGTCAGAAGGAACACCTATAAAGCTAGGTTTTACAAATTTATAATTTTCGTAAAGATCTATTTAAATATATTTTTATAAAGTGTATTAATATTCTTCTCCTGACCCAATGCAATCAATACATTCAAACGAAATGGCTTCATTGTCTAATTCGTTATAGTCGTCTTTGTCTTACTATATACCACAGTGCTGTACATGGAAAGGAGTGTCACAAAACCAATCAGATTCAGTTGATGCTGCCGTTGTTGTTTTTGAATTTTTTTAATTTTTTTCTTTTTTTGCTTGATTTTGGAGCTTGATTATCGTTACTGGATACTGCTGATATAATTTCTTTTTCTAATGACATAATTTGTGTTCCTGCAGGAATTTTATGACCTCTATGCTTTTGCGGTGCTGGTTTATCAGGTCATATTGCCAGATTGTTTTTAAGGATGTTCAATGCAGTTTCATTTAAAACATCACATACTGTGGATTCTCCTGCATCTTTGCCACTGTCCGGAAGTCTTTAAATTTCTTCATCTTAGTTAAGAGGGTAAGTTCCAGGCGCACGAATCCTACTTATAAGATTTTCCATTTAAACCACAATAAGCAGCTACATCTAGAGGTTGGAAAAAGACAAAATCTGTATTTAAGGATACAAATATTTACTGGAAACTACCTAAACACTAAATTTTTTTTAGGTTTTATTACTGAACAAATAGAAAAATAAACTGAAATGTCAAGATATTAGTTAGCAATGAAAAAATATGTCAAAAATAATCTGACTGTAACTCAACTTCTGAAGAACTTACTTTTTTCATCCATTTGAGTCACTTAAAAATTCATCTTTATCTAAGGAACTCCAGATATAGTTCATTTGAAAACCCATCAACTTGCCTTTTTTTAAAATCTGATGAGCAGTTATAAAGATGTGCTCATTGACATTAACCTAATTTTTTCGGAATACCTTAATACTATTAATACACTGGAATGGCAACATATTTAGAGATTATAGACTTATAAAAAGATTTACTGCAGTGAATTTGGTAGTGACCAGTTTGCCTGTTTCAGGATTTTGGGCAAAAATAACTTGTAAAATTTAATTTTTCACACACGATGTGACAGGACTTCACATTCTACTGTACTAAGATTTTTATATTCATCCGAGAGAATTTGCTTGCGTTTTTTGCATTTTTGGGAAAATTTAGTTTGAAAATCCTTATTTATTTGAAAAAGAGTTTATTTGCAGTTGAAAAAGAGTTTATATTTAAAGAGTTATTATTAACCGAACATTACTCACTCAATGATTAAAAACCATAATAAACATCAGCAAGATTTAAAAAAATGTTTTTTCTTAATATTCATTAACATTGCGATTTTAAACTGTTTTTTAGGTTTGGACAAATGTGAGCTACTAAGGATATGGAAAGGGCTGTTTTACTGCATGTGGTTTTCCGACAAGCCGCTCACACAGGTTTGTTTGTTCATTTATTGATGAAACCATTGTCCTGTTATGAGTAAATTTGTTTATTATGTTGAACGCTAATCAAACATAAATTAGGACATGAAAAAGATGCTCATACTTTCATGGTTTCAAATGTTCTAACAAATATTTCAATAATGCTGCTCTCACTTTCAGTTTTTCACTTTCAATTTTCTTCCTATTTCAATTACTTGAATGAATAGACTTATTTTTATTCATTATATTGCATCATTGAAAAACTAAATTCTGCTTTTGTAGCAATAACTTGCTGAAAAACCTAGGTTTGATGTAGGACTTAAGAGTCTTGATGTGCAAAGATGTCTAGCACACAGGACTATTCCTTTGATGAAGTGTTTGAGCCAAGTTTTTACAGATGTGTTTCCTTCCTAATACCAATCAACTTGCAGTAGTATAGGAGCCGGGTTTTTTGATTGGAGGCCACATATTAGGACCATATTAATGACCATCACATAACTGAATAAACTGTGCACACCAGACATCAAACCACATTGGTATTTTTCATATTTGGTGGGGTTTATTATGTCTTATAGAATCATAGAAATGCCTGCTTAGAATTCCACCACAATATTGAGTCAGTTATGGAATTCAGCCCTCACAATTCACCTTGGTAATTGGCAATTAGCAATGTAATTTTTAATAGCGTCGGAAAAAAAATTGCCAAGGCAGTTTTTTGTCTGTTAAATAATTTTTTTTTTGTCTGCTGTTTTTTTTCCCAATGCTTTGAAACTTCCAGAGCAGCCATACCATTTGAAAATATACGGAGCCGAATTAGAGTTTTATGGAGAATTCAACAAAATATTTTAAGACTATGACATTTTTATTACATCAAAATCCCGTCTTGCCTGGTAAGGTACCAAGAGGGTTAAAAAAAGAGAAGCTGCGGTCGTGAAACTTTTTTCGCTGAGGTGCTATGGATATGCTTCAGCAAAAGATTGTTGAGGCACTTTTACCCTAATTGCAAAGACTGGGAATTACTGGATAGATGGATGGATGTAAAACATTCACTTATGTTTTATTGATAATTTGGTATAAATTTCTGAAATTTTTCCAACAAAATAGAATTTTGATTGTATATCACCATAAAGTAATCTTAGATATCCAATGTATTTTTTTTTAAGGCATACAATCAGTTTAATGATGTATGGAATGACCTATGACAAAATAATGTAATGTTATACTATCATCATTTAAGAAATTGATGAGGTTTTTATTATTATCTTTTTTTTTAATGTACAGCTTAGTATAATTAAAACTATTATGAAGCCGTGGCTAAACCTCATTGTGATTAAAGTGGCATTCCAATTAATTTTTTTTAGTGCCTAAAATAATTCAAAGTAAATTATAGTCTAAAACACAACAAAAGCACAGATGTGTGATATTTTGGCTTGAGTGCACATTTAGAAGAATTCTAGTACAAAACAAGCACTTGCATAAATTATGTTTTATATTTTAGGAGGAGCTAGCAAAAAACTTATCAAGTGTTATACACATATTTTCATCTACCTCTCAAGATACGGGTAAGATAATTTTGTATGGGTATCCTCATAAGGTTCAAGTCCAAAGAGTTTCATACTTTCATTCATAAAGCTGTAACAAATTATGATATAGGGTGCAGGATCACTTCTGTTCTAAGAAATCACATATGCCTAAAGTTTTCATATTTAAGTATATTAGGCCAAAATCACTGAAAACAGTAACGCGAATTTGATAAGCTTGAGGAATAGGCCCATATTTCCATGTCTTTTAATGAAGATATGGAGTTTAATCAATTACTTGTTACAACTGTATCAACATCATCCAATAAAATGATTTACCTTGTAAAAATTTCAAATTTAGAACTGTCGCATCTTTTCTATTCATCCTTACGCATTTCAACCTTAAATTAACAAAAGATCATTTAAAGTAATACATTGAAATTTTTCACGAAACTCAAATCAACTCATGATATTCAAAAACTTCCATAAAAGATATCAAATTTTGTGTGGTTCAAATTTACAATTTTTTCAAGTTATTCCTAAATTCACAATTAAGCTAAAATATAACTCTGGTGGTCTGCGATACCAACAACTCTTTAACTTGCAGTTTAACTTGAAATATACCTCAGTCATTTTAATAGGTAAGTAACAATTAAAAAATATGTCATGGGTTAAATATTTATTCCTGTCAGAAAAATTATTTAACTCATGACATGGTTTTTAATTATAATCTACTATATACTCGTCATTCTTGATGCAAAAACAACAATTGATAACAACCAACTCAAATTGCATTTAAAATCAGATTTTCTTGGATATGAAGAAAAAATGAGCTGAAATTAAAATATTTTGGACAGAGAAAATGGAAAAGTTTTCATTGATGTTGATAAATTTGCAAAAATAATAAAGTTTTTGCCTAGCTGCATTTGGAATGGAATTCATTGCTAATGATTTAGGGTTCATACTTTCCTGGAAAAACACCTGTTTTTTGCTTGACTAAGAGAAAACCTGGACAACTCATGAAAATTTGGTTCAACTCAGGGAAAATCTGTAAAAAACCTATTTTTGCATATTACAAAATCTTTATTTTAGGTTAATAATTTATATGGAATAATATAGCACAGTAACGCCAATAGTACGTTTGGTGAGTTTTGCTTAAACACAATTTATCTGTATATGTTAACTATGTATAGTCACACTGGAATTTTCTTGCAATTAATGCTCTTGATTGGCTTAGCCCAATTAGACAAAGTAACAAAGAGGCACGTTGCAAGATGTATTTAAAATCTTTCAACCTATCAAAGATGGTCAGACTGACATTTCTTTTTTATGATATTGGAGAAAAAACATTAAAGATACAGAAAGTGTGTATTGCAACTTTAAACAATGATGCAAGCCTTTCAAGGAGTGTTGATGTAGCACTCAAGTTTTTTTTTGACATGATATTTTCATGCAGCTTGAAAAATGGTTAAAAAGTTTACAGCTAGAATGTCAATAAATGGACTGGAACTTTTTAAATGAGGTTAAGAAATGCCCTAGTGAGAATGAACTCATGGTCTTATAGATCTTACAAGTTTTAAGCCTCATATGTACGAAGCTTTTAAAACGGATGCAGAAAAATTTACTAGAATATTAGTAAAGCTATGAAAAGAGAATTTCAAATTTTCTATGATTCCTGCTTAAAAAGAAGATTATATTTGGATCAACTGTATATCCTTTGTTTTTTTGTACAACCAGGTATTCCATCCTGGTCCTCAACTAATATAATTGTTGTTGTTATGCTTCGACTGCTATACAGTATCGTGTTCAAAAGATATTTTTTGATAGGCAGATAAGTGTATTTCGAGTTAGAGTGTTTGCCAAAGTACTTGGAAAGTGTAGCTGCCAACATGTTGTTTGCTCCCAATATTTTGATAACTTTACGATGTAGTGTAAAAAAATATGTTCTGGCATTGATTTATGCTCAATGTAATTTTTGTAGTTATAAGGATTTTTACTGTGACTGCGTAACTTAATCCAAAATTTTATTTATAAATAAATGATTAATTTAAGAAAAAATTCTAAAAAGTGAATAAAATAATGCTTGAAAAGGATAATTTATGATCCTAAAAGCTGCCAAACAAGAGTTGTAGCGTTAATAAAGAACTTAATAATATTAGTCTAAACAGAAACTACCATTCCCTGCTAACGCTTGTTTATTAAGAGCTAGTGGATACCTCCTTCAATTAAAGTTATTTTTGTATTAGAAATATTTTAAAAGCATGATTAAAATCACAAACTAACTTTTTGGTCCTCATGAAATTTTTTCAAGAAAAGGTTAAAAATGGGAATAAATTTAATAGTAATAATCTAAGCTCTCATGAACTTGGTCATGCACTTGCTTGCTTGGGTTTAGCAAAAGCTGGCAACAAATCAACTCCTTTATCAGAAGCTGCTCAAATCATGAAAACATTAGAATATAAAATTTACTATATCATTTTTTTGATTTATTTTTGGCTTGATTGTAGCCAGAAGTAAAGTTAGTTTTCAGATTAAAATGTAATTGTTTTAATTTGGGAATTAATGTGGTTTTATTCTCTTAAAAACGAAATTCAGCTTTTTTCCCATATTTTTTAATTTAAATTATTTAATATTATTACAAATTTAACTTTTTATGTTTTAGGAATTATGTTTTCAAATATATTTTTCAAGACTATGGGAAGAGAATGGATTGGCATAGATCGTCTGCGCCTGGATAAATTTTATTTTGTAAGGTTTTATCTGTTGTTGTCTGTTTTATTCATGATGATTGTTCTAAAAGTGTTATGATGCATAGAAAGTAATTTATTACTTCCAAAAAAATTGTGAAAATGTTTATCTTCGACTTGTTTCTTATCCCTTTTGGAAGGTATTGTTGGACCAAATACTTTGCTAGCAGATTGCACTTTAAATTTATATTAATTTGTATGACCATTTAATGTGTTCTTATCTAATACTGAAATTGTACCTGCAAATATTTTCAATTCCATAGATGAAAATTATAACAGTTACATTACTGTAAATATTATTTGTGGAATAATTTAATGTTAACCCATGTTTATATTTTTAAAATTTTCTAATATCTGTTGCTTTGTTAATTAACAAATTGAAAAATGTTTCAATTTTCAATTTTAAATTATTTCATATACAGTTAGAAAACACACCAACTCAATTTTTTGTTTTTCTGGTCGTTTTCTGTGAGAACTAGGATTAGTTGAATGGCAAAATGATATTCGCAATGTTATAGCCATTTTTTTTTTTTGTTATTGATAACGGAAACGCTGACTAATAAAAATATGCTTATTATTATTATTATTAATTTATTCTGTGACCTGATGGACTCATAAGTTATGTTTGGCGGTGTACATATGCTACTTATTTTGTGCTAATAAAAATATTGAACGGTTGCATGATTTAAATCATTGGTTGTTTTACGAAGTTTAAGAAAGACCAATGTGAAGACATTATTTTCTTATTTGACCCATTGGCACAACCTTCTTGCCGTAAACAATCATTTATCTCTGGGCTAGTCCATTATTTTTTCCAGTCAAAAATTTTCGTTTTATTTACTGATATATTTGAAGAATTGTTTTAAGATTCTAATTCGAGTAAACCAACATTACTTTTTTGCACTCAGTTTAAATTACTAGGTTATCTTTGGCCTAACAACAACAAATTTTTTAAAAGATTATGAAAATAGTACCTATTAAGTCAAGTAACCTTCTTATTTCTATATTTTTATTTAATGCTTTGTTTAATTAGCTTGTGAAATGCTTGCATAAAGAGAGTCTTGTATATTTGAAGAATTCTTGCTGGAATTATCAGTGAGTATACTAATATTAGTCTTCTACACCTCACAAAAATATTTTTGCACTCAAAATCAGAAATGAAAATAAACTTTATAATGTCAGAAATTTTCTCTTGCTTTAAAGATATAAAAACTTCCTAAAATATTTTGACTTATGTTGTCAAATTGGACGGATGCTTGAAAACCTGAATTTTATTAACGACTGTTTTTTTTTTTATTTAGTTTTAAAATAAAAGATATTGTTTTTGATTTATTTGGATATTTGTTTCAGAAATAATTTATTGAAAAATCTATATTTTCTTCATATGAAAAACCAAACACGGTACTTCCTATGACTAAACAAAACTTCATTAAACTGTTTGTAAAGGTCACTCTATAAGGCAAAACTTCTGCCGCTCCTATTTAATTAGCCAGAAGTGAACAAACGGTATCAACTTTGACTTTATATGTGTTTGCTGCTCGAAACCTGATAGACAAAAAACATCTGCGGTGGGGATGCCCTGTAGAGTGTATTTTAAGCAACAATACTTGTTCAGTTTCACCAAAGAAAATAAACGTAATAAAACTGATATTTTATGTAGTTAGTTTGCACACAGTTTTTTTTTAAAACGAAAACATTATACAAGCCAAAACTCAAAAGAAAAGATGGATGGATGATACAAAGTTGATTATTTTAATGTTTTATGCTCAACAAGATCATTAATTTCAGTTTGCCACGTCGATTTAGAAGAGCTGAAAGAAATGGTGGTGGGTGGGATTATGTATGGAATGTATATTCTGATGAGAAATTTAAACACTATACGAATATCAAAGGAAACATTCAATTATATTTTCTTATTTATAAAAAATAAGCTTCAAAAAGAGATAATTGTTGAACCTATTAACCCAGAAATGAGACTTGGTGTTTGTTTATACAGACTTGCAAGAGGATATTATTTATATACAATCAGTGAAAGGTGTGGAATAATGGAATCCACAGTTTGTAGAATTGTAATTAAAGTATGTGAAGGAATCGTTGAAAATCTTTAGATGGATACTGTTGATAAAAATTTTCCCAGAACAAAGCATGAAGCAGTATTACAACTTTAACAACTTTTATTCTGTTGTATTGTTAGCAATAACTGATGCAAAATATCGATTTATATGGCAAGTCTTGGAGCTCTGGGTAATACCCACAATTCCACATAATTTCAAACATACTTAATAGAAATGTTATTCCAAATAAAATCGAATTGTATGTTGATATTGAAGTTCCACCTTTGATATTACGAGAATGGGCATTCACTTTACGAACATGGCTTATCAAACCGTATGGTGATGCCGTATCTTCAGAAGAAAAGCGGTACGTTAAATACTGACTCAGTCGAGCAAGAATGATCACTGAATTTGCCTTTGGGAATTTGAAAGGGTTTGGCATGTCTTGTTTTATATAATGTGTGCATTGATCAAGGCGATTTTTTGCTCCTGGGATTTGATTTAACAATTTACCAGAATTTAAACAAAAGGCGAGACCAGGCTGAGACTAGATCTTATTGGTTCCAGAGTAAGAGAACTTGGAAGTAAAGCTTGAACAAAAGTTAGAAATGCAATTAGCAGAGAGTTCTGGGAAGAAAAAGTCTTTAAAAACAATGATTATATTAATATTAAATAATTATTATATTTTTTAAAGAACAAGTAAAATACTTACATTTTACCAAAAATACTTCATATAAACACTAATAGGCTATAGATTAAATAAAAATCAAGTTTAAGAAAGGTTATCATTTTCAACTGTGTTTGAGATATCATTAGGAACACTAGTACTCATACTATATCTGTTAGCCACATTGTACGGTTGATTGTCAGACGCATGTAACTGAAGTGGAAAAGGTGGCGGGGGTTGCTGATTAGTGTTATTAACTAGAGTAGACATAAGTTGAAAAAAACATGTCTCTTCTTGATTGACGATCGCTGTCTTTAAGTAATGTTAGGAGTTCTTCTGTAGGCTCATTCAACATCAAATCCTTTAACTCTTGCACACTAGAATTTATTTCTATCACATATTTTTCAGTGTTGCGATGTTTAGATTTACGAGTTGTTTCATGTACTGGTGCAATTAACTTCTTTTGCTTTGGTGTGGGTTTTGAACAGATTGATGTCTCGCTATTTTCATGTGTTGTTTCATCTAGGTCACTGTCAAATGATGTCCCAGGTTCTATTGATTGTTCTAATCAGCAACTATCCATTGACGATACAACCGGCTAAAGAATACTGAACCATTTTCCATACTCATTGTCTTTCTGAAATCTTGCAATATCAGAAACTGTTTTTACTTTTAGAGCAGCTTCTCTGCAAATTTCAACACATTTAAACTTCTGTCGTGTTTGCTTTACATCAAAATCAATTATTTTTTATCTTTCTTTAAACCTGTATTTTGACTCTTTCATGACTTTATCATAATACACACTGTTTTTAGTATTTTCAATATTTGTCAAAAGAAGTTTTTCTTTGAGTTAATCTTCATTGATTATAATATCTACCAGGACATCCGTAAAATGTTTGGGCCAGGCAACTTTTCGTCCTTTTCACTTTGGCACCTTGTTTTTCTGTACACCTGGTTTTCCTGTTTCTAGACTTTCTTCACTTTCTTTTTCCACATCAGGCAAAACATGATAAAAGTAATATATGATCTCTTAGCATATTTTCTTAAAATATTAAACAAAGTAATATAGAGCAACAAATAAACAGAAAAATTATTTGCAAAATTTATACAAATTATTAATCATTAAAAATATATTACGACATTTTGCTTACTTATTCCTCTTTACAAGTTTTGAAAATGATACATATTGTTTGTTTTGATTGAAAAGCTAGAATGAGCTTGTGTAGAAAATATACAGCAGAAATTTATAAAAAAGTTTCTATGCATGCGTTCATGTGAGGAAACCGCAGCTGTTTGGTTTTTTAATCCAATGTTTCATTTTACTATTAAATACGAGCAGCAGAAGTTTTGCTTTTAAAGCTGTGCCTCACTTTTGCTATTTATATAGTCAAAAACTTATAAACTGAATGTAATAGTGTGAGATTTAACAAAAGTTTGCATTGTGAGGCGAAACTTTCGGCTCACTTAATACACTTAGAAATTTTTTATTAAATACGAGCAGCAGCAGAAGGTCCTCCTTTTAAAGTGACCCTAATACACGCAATGTTTATCTTCCAATTGCTGATAAATTTTGACAGTCGCAAGTGTCTTTGTGGCATGCATTGTCTGGATATTCAGACTTTAAACTCTGAAATTTGGTGAGATTCACACCTTATTCATATTTAGTTATGAATGATATATGATTATATTTAGACTTGTGAAACAGTATTCTGATTTTCATACAGAAAATTTTCTTGACGAAAAGGTGAATTATTTTATTTATTTTACTAGATTTCTGGTAATTGATGCTAAAATCTGTTTTTAAATTGTTTGTTCCAAGATTACCAGGTTATTAAGCAGAGGCAGTTATTTGTCTAAAAATCTAATTAAAAGTTCTATCAAAAAGTAGCCTTTGTATATCTACTTTAGCTCCGTCTTTGGCTTTAGTGTTGACTTCAAAAGAAGGTTTTAAAATTTCTTAAATTTAGAATATTCCGTCTGTTTAAAATTCTCCTCCTACTAATATTTCAGTTAGGAGACAAGTCAGTACATTCTTTCATAACATACCTTTGAACTTAGTCTTCATAGATTACCTAAAGCGTCTCTGGTGCATCTTAGTTTTTTCCCGATACAGCTATTGATGGCGGTCTGTTGAGGTAGTAGCATTCTATGCCTTTGAACATTCTCAAAGTATACAGCACTTTTGCAAAAACATTACAATGTGGTAGCACTATCTGAAGAGAGAAAAATAAATTAATTTCAATTTTAAGTTTATGTCATCACTACCAATTTTAATTTATGTCACTCAAGATCATAATGGCCAGTATGCACAATGAATAAGTTTTTAGGAAGATATTTTCATTATTAGCAAATAAATAAGCATATGGCCTTATATATTTAACTTTAAATTTGTCTTTTTATTGACCAAAACTTGTAAAAAGTGTGTTCAGTTCATTTTTAGCAAATGATTGTTATCAGAATGGCAATTTTAAAGGAAGGCAGGTTCAACTCTGTGCATAACAAACAGTCACTAAAGCTCAAATAATAAATTATTATTAACGTTAATTCTACTGGGAAGCCCCAGTCAAAATTTAATCCTGTTTAAAAATACTCTATTTAGTTTCCTGACAGTTTAAAGATTTGTTTGAGTGAAAACACGTTGCAAAATCTGACAGAAATGCTGGATGATGAAAAGGTATAATCACTGTTTTATATTTGACTGTTTTTCTTGCATTTAAAATTTAAATCAATTGGATTAAAATCAAGAATTAGAAAAAAAAACATTTTTTTGTCTGACAACATACTTATTAAATTTCTTAATTTCTTATGAATTGAAACAATGTCGTTTAAGTCATATTGACACATGCTAAAAGTTTTCCTTGCTTGGAAATAAACAATGCTATTTAGTTTAAGAACCTAAAAGTCCACTCATATATATATATA
>JAUZNK010002249.1:0-11576 GCA_035046665.1 Euphysa ruthae
TTCGTATGGATTGCCTTAATACTTGGATGAGACTCAAAATCTGAATCTGACATCAAAGGGTTATGTTCAATATGGGGTTCCCAAGAACCAATATTTAAAGATTTCGTAATGTTGGCAAAGTAATTGTTAAATATCTCAACTACGCTCTTTTTGTCAGAAATAACATCATCATTTTTAAAAAGAAGTATTCGTTCTCTATTAATAATAGGCTTAGTGGATAAAAGTGGTTTACTTTTATTGTTGTTGAGAACAATATCAAGCTTTTTAGATGTTAAAATTTTGATTTTGTGTTTCTTATCCTTTATCGCCGATTACAAATAACGAAACCATGTATTCGAATAGCCCGATCAATCACCGACGTGCAAATGAAGTGATTTTGTTTAGTTCTGTGATGTTTAGACGGAAGCTCACAGGTCCAGTAGTGAGAACCATAGCAAACCGCAAAGCCGTTTCCAGTCTTGCCACCAGAGTTTTAGAGAATTTGAGTGACGTTTTTCATAGTGTGGGCAAGAGGATTTTATCTCTCCGAGTGCTGTTGCCGACCTCTAACATTTTGGTGTAAAACTTTTCAGCAAGAGTCATTGTACATGTGATGATATAAATGATGATGATGAGGAGCCAAGCACAAACGAGATTATGTAATGAAAACAACCCCAGCATCTCCCAATTTACTGTTTCAAAACATAGCAAAGGGCGTGGTTAATGTTAAGCTTAGTATTTCAGCAGCACACTGGAACTAAGGGTTTGTGAATTTTGCAAGAGCCTGGCCTGACCAACATCGAGAAATGTTTCGTCCTATGAAAAATGACCAACATGAAGCCGGTTTTCTCTCCTTCCTGGCTCCGATTCTTGGTGCAATTGCTCAGCCATTATAATCGGTGCTCAAATATTTAATAAGAAAAAATAGGCCATATCGGCCTAAAGTCTTTCAAAACTTTGGATGCAAAGAATCCCAGAAAGTGAGGAACGTTTTTGTGGCCAAATTTTTGGTCAGCGTGGTTGTTGACATACCAAGACCGTAAAGGCAGTCGTTATACTACGATCCATTGCCACCTCTACAACTGACCAGACCATACGAGAGCAAATAATTTTGACGGGATGGGCTTGTGCTTGTGTGGAGGTGCCAGTATTTGATAATTATCCTCTATGAGTGAGGCAAAAATTTGCACCTTTTGGTCCATCAACCGTCTAATAAAACTCGTAAATTGCGGTGCCTCAAGTATAGCTTGCAAGGCTAGTAAGATTGTCGTCATGACGATAAACCTTAACGGCGACATCTATTGCGGAATCATACTATTGTGCGACAGAGGAACCCTTCAAGTTTGTTCCGTTAAAGACGGGTGTTAGGTGATCTCAGGCACATCTCTCGAACCCGTATTGGCTTCACATTTAATCTCGAAATGAGTCGGGGTGCCTACATACCAACCTTCGCGCTAACGGGCACCACTCTCAGCTCAATTCTTGTTTTTCGACAATAGCGTCAGTAGGATGGCTTGATAGGGTTATACCTGCTTGTCGAGGTTGGATATATCTCGACCAGATATTTCGCTTAAAATAACTTACTTCAAAAGACCATACGCAAACAGATTCGTCAACGTTAATTTATCACTAGTTAATATACTCCCTGCATTGCACACACCTGAAATTTGACACCGACATATCTATCGGAGAGATCGATAATATTTTGGTTGGCGCCTGTTTCAAAACGAAGATCGTTTATGTGATCTAGTTCACCTTGATCTTCTACGAGCTCGTGGTAAGTTCTGATTGCATCAGTCTGTGTTAGGGGCACCATCCATAAACCTGTAAGCTCTGGTAAATGAGTGTTAAGGTTGCTCTTTTCATGAACAGCTTCCATTTCAGTGTAGCATATTAAGTAAAAACATGCTAACAGAATCGAGCGCGCAGGGATGAGTCAAGCACGTCCAAAATTCATGAGATTTTCCTTGGTGGCTGCTGTTTGAGCCGTAGCCTTCAACCTCTCTTCTAGTGACCCCTTCCCGCTAAGAGCCGCAGAAAATTCTTGGTGAGCCATTGGCAGTGCAGCCTTGGCGAAGCATTTAATTACAGGAACTCCTATACGATTGGTTTCACCCCAAAGAATTCAAGAAGTCTAGGCCTCTTTACACGTAATGAGGCAATGCTCTACCAGCTTGGTAATAGCGATGAAGAGAGTGGCGGCTTTTCGTATCAATAGTAAGCTTTACCGGGACTCTTATTTCGTTGTGCAAATGTCGATTCGAATTGTTAGGTCGTATTGATTGAAGTCTACCCTATAGATGTGTTTGCCTTTGACATCTATTTCGATTGATTGGAATGAGCGTGTGTTCAATTGGTAAGCTTCGCATTCAGGACCACTTAGGTATTCTTTATAATGGCAATATAAACGAGAAGGCTGTTCACTTCCTCAAGATTAGGACTAAAATGGGTTCCAGCTTCGAGTTTTGTTACTGCTGGGAGACCCAGAAGCTCAAGTAAAATCCCTTAAAGAGCAATATTGTTAGTTATTGATAGATGATTTCATCGTAGCAGTGTTTACTGAGACCGTGAGGGCTGTGTTTTTAAGAAACTTATTAACTGAGTCTACTAATGTGAACGCAGAGTCGTAGTTGCTAGGGGTTAAGCGGACATCTTTTTCCCGAAGAACCAGTAGGTTTTTCTTCTCTGTAAAATTGTACTAGGTGTATTGTATGGTAGCGCAGATTAGAAACAGCTCCTATTCTCCTGGAAAAGTGATGGTCTCAGCCAGCTTAACTGAGTAATTTCTTTTACCGCGTTTTCCTGGTAAACAGAGCTATATTTAGAAAAGTATGAAAGTTGTTGCTATTATTAGGTAAACTGGCTTGGTCTAGTCTGTAAGAGAGTTCTCTGCTTCATTCACCTTCTTACGTGGGGCTCTATGACCTTGCTTAGTTTAAAACATCCCTTACCTCATTGTGACTTTCTTGTTTAGCATGGTTCATGGCTTGGTTTAGTAGCCTAATGCCATCTGTTTTTTGCTATGCTTCGCCCTTACTATCTCTCATTTTCAGCTGCTCTCCAAAATTTTGAGCCAGCGCATCAACTTATTCATCGGGTGACAGTGGTTCAAAAATTGACAAACTTTTTATTGGTGGCGTCGGTGGCATACTAGGATTTCGTAGTATTGACCTTCAGATCTACCCTTTCGAACCCCTAACAATGTTCTAATACAATCAAAAAACTTCGAAGAGGCTACCTCTTGGCACTGAAACATTTTACCCCGAGCTCTTTAGCTCCAGGTAAAATCTGCCGTTTGAAACCTCGCGAGTCCTTAATGAAATAAAGGAGAGCTGTCACGAGACTGCTTCCTTGAATTGGGTAAACATCGATTTCAATTTGACCGACCTAGGATGTTAAATATAACATCGCTGCCTTGCAACTCCTATATCGGCGAGCCTCTCAATTTCACTTGATGGAAGTCATGGACCTAATACTTGCCGTTATATATGGTGCCTAAATTTCTCGTTTATTCTGCACAAACTCATGGCGAAGTATTGCTTCGTCATGCTTTTTCTTCAGATCTTTTATATTTGGTTAAGTTGGACACGCTTGTATGTGTGGTTTGACAATCTTGTTCACCACTGTTTCCAACAAATCTGCGAGATCACCGGCCTTGAGATCTGACTTCTTCAGCTTATCGGTACTCATTTGAATCCATTATGTTAACGTATACATAACCTTACATGCAAATAACTTTCAAATGGAATTCTGGGTATTAGATAAACGCCTAACAACGTATCCAGCGAGGATTTTCGTATGTTGACAGATAATTTGCGGTTAAAACGTTCATCCAGGACTTGCTACTCAACACATAGTCATAATATGAAGCGCTATACTTTTGTGCTTCCCGGCTAGAGCAACGAGAGTATTGCAAAATCATAATCACTTTCAAAGCCGGAGGCGTTCTGGTTACGATTTAGACCGCTATTCCCGTAGAACCAACCGAATTCGTCCCAGAAAAAATAATATTGTATTTTGGATGACCTGATAGAAGAGGTAGAGCGGTGGAAGTATTTTGGCCACCTGATCAGAGATGGTAGTCACCTCGACAACACTACACTCATCCTCGTATCTCATTGGTGTTGTGGAAGTGGAAATGTACGGCGCCAGCGTTTACAAATGGACTAAATGCGTTTCTTTCAGTTTTGATCCGACAAAAGAGCAGTCCATAGCTTAGATCGTCAAACTGACCCCGGAAACATAGGTCGCTTTATACAGGTCTATAACGACACGACCTGTGAACAATATAGACCATTAATAGCTGATCTACCTCACACACTTACGGATAATTTAGTCTCGTATATCAAAATGCAGCCGAGATGTAAGAATTTCGTGAAAACATTTGGACATGAAATTAAGCCCGACGGCACTATAGACAGACGCAGTCCGACGGGGCTAAATGGGCATAAACGAGACTTAGGCCCTTTTGATCCTAAAAGAAAGCCTGTTGAGCGTAAAATTGCAGGTGCTTCTGTTCCTAAAGGTGACCCAGGACAGCGTAGACCCATCGGTGTTCCTGGTCCTCAATATGACCTAGGAGAGCGTGGAAAGGCTGGTGCTCCTGTTCCTAAAGTGGAACCCTGTGAGCAAGGATCTGGAGAAAAAACTTATCTGTTCCACACAATAGAGGTATTTCTAAAAATAAAAATGGCTTATTTTTCTTTCCACTGACGCTATTCTGGGACGGATCAGCTAGTGGCTACAACAGGGCTGTTTTGAACTACTCTCCGGAAAAATTCCGTGTTTTGTATATCACCGCCACACATGATGGTTGGAATAGGTTTGCTATGTTCGTCCTTGCCACACTCACAAAGGAAGGTCTTTGGAGAACACAAATCAAAAGCAAGATGGCTCTGAGTTTTTAGACGAAAAATCCCAAAGAGCCACATCAGTATGTCAACGCCGGTGAGATGATCAAAGGACAGGAGTAGGAGTGACGTAGTATTTATGGATCCGTATAACCATAATAAAGAAATGATCCTTGTAAAATCGACATGGACGAAGTAAATAGATACCCTCAGCTAAACGCTACACAAAACGAAAACCATACTCTGCCCATGTCTGGGGCAGTCTACTGATTAACACAGGTAACCAAACTTAAAGACCAGCTAAAGGCCGAATTTGAGTACCGTGAAAGCCTTTTGAACAATCATACACGGGTAATCAACGTTATCATCGGTGTTGATGTCGGAGATTTTGTCGGAGTTTAAATATTGTTTAGCTCATTATTCATTTCAGTTTACTCTGTGAATAAGGTTTGGCGACAATCGTGCTCGTATTTATATTTAATATTATCGGATGTATTGAATTACATGCCAATCAAACTTTGTTTCATCAAACGAACCTGTGAAGTATTAAACAATTTCTGTTATCATAATAATTATTGTTATTATCATGAGCCAGGTTAGCTGACATATCAAAATGTTGTTTTAAATGTAAAACAACAAGGGTCTCGTTGCTGCGGACAATAGGGGAGCTCGTAGCTGCGGACAATAGGGTAGAGTGTAGATTTAAAATTACCCAATCATATATGTTTACGAGAGGAGTCGCCACGAGAGTCATAGGTTCTTCCACATACGAGTATAAAACCGTCCTAGCATACATTAGTATTTGGTAATTTTTTATGTCTTTGAGGACGGTTGGCTTAAAAACACTTCCATACTCCGAGTATAAAAAGCCGTAGTTCCCCTCCCCATAGTTCCCCTCCCCCTAGTGACAACACCGTTAAGTGAGGAATATCCCCTTCTCTGCCAAAAGCCATCAAAACTAGCCATAACATTTATAACTTCATTTTCATTGGGTGTTCCATTGAAATTTGAAACTTCTTCAAATTTATTAAAGGCTCATTCCTAGGTCCCCATTTTTTAAAGATATATTAATGATTTATACCTTTCTGGTAAAAATTCTAATGTGCATAACTTTGCTGATGACAGAAACCACTTACACATTAATAAATTTTTCTTAAACCTAATAAGATAGTCCGCACCTTTGAAGACTGTTGAATGAGAAAATATCTTTGTTCTATTTTAGAATATCTTGGAGCTTTGATTGACGAGCCTTTGTCAAGGAAATCTCATACTGATAAACATACTAAAAAGCTAAACAGATCAAACAATATGCTTTCTAGAATACATTATTATGTTAATAGTAATGCTATTCGTTCACTTTAGTTTGTTTTATTCTTACCTCATAGGAATTACTGTTGTCAAATATGGGCTCAAAATCGTAGTCAATATTTTTAAAAGATTTTATCATTTCAATGTTCATTTTACTCTGTCCACCGATCTAGTACACGTTTCAAATATATAGCTTGTGTTTGATTCTTTGTCGTTTAGTCTACCAAATTCAATGAAAGACTTCTTCTCTTATAGTAGAGATATCCAAATCTTCAATACCATTAGTAGTTAAGCCAATAAACTATTCCTGTCAAAATTTAAAAGTATAAAATATGGTAAAAACGCAATAAAATATTAGTGCGTCAATGAATGGAAATTTAAAAGAATTATTCATAAATGAAATTAATATAATAAATTAGCCATAACTAACGTTTCTTTTTTTGTTATTGTTTGGTTTTTTGTCAATTTTACGGGTTGTTTTTGATTAATCAGGTATTTACTAGTAATATGTAGAGTCACTACTTTTTGATCAGCTCTTGCTATATGAGTGAATTCCTCCGAATTAACCCAATGGTAAGTTTTGAACAACCATCCCAATTTTTATAATTTATTCTAGATTATTATGAAAAAATACATCGTATTTTTTATATGGTTAAGTTTGGATACAAAAACTCTTTAAAAATTTTTTATCCAAGTGTGATTTCTCTGAACAAAATAACAGATCGAAGACTGGTGTCATAACACTTTCTACTTAATTTTATGTAATATTAGCTACAACTTCGAGGTAAATCAGATTTTAAATCAGATACAGGTAATATGATTGTTTTAGTTTTCTTCGGTGATGCAGGTTTTACTTCAGTGTCGATTTGCGATTTGTTTGAGGTGTTTACACTGAGTTGAAAAATCAACTCCGTATTTTTTCAACCATGTCATTTTGCTGATTTTTAATAGAGTGTTGTTTGATATCTCCTTTTCCTTGCTTTGCTGGCTCTTCTTAGTTTCCCTTATTTGCCATCACATTTAGGAGAAGTTATACCGATGTTTCCATCATTGTTTTTGCATAATTTGCTTTGTTTTTTTCCATCTCATATTCTCAATAATAATGTGACTTTCACAAATTCGTTTCATATTTATATCTATTTACTATAGCCTAAGATTGTAACTATTCCTAACACATATGGATTTTCCAAAGTAAAGATATAATTTAAAGTCATTCATTATATTGTATTCAAATATTAACTGCACACCTGCTCTTAAAACGATAAGGAGATAACTGCTCCAGGTAAAAATTATATTCTATGTTCTCTTCTCATCTAAGTTGCTGCTGTCAACACATTTATTATTTCTGTATTACTTATTCTTTATATATATCAAATATATATACATATACAGCAGATTTATCATTAACATCTTGCTGGTTATAAACGCTTCTAAATATTTCATAAAACTGTGGCTTTTACTTAGATACATGGTGCTTTGTAAAAACTTTTAGGTACTACGTAAATATGTGGTTTACCGTTGGAAAAATGGCATCCATTGAACAACATGGCGCTTATAAGTTCTTTTAGTTGTCAATTAACACTGTGGATTCCATTTAAATACAAAACTTAATTTACAACATTATGCATATAAAATATTGTTGTTATTTTGTAAAACTCTGACTTAACAACATCGAGCATAAAAACGTGCTTAGCTGTTGCATAAAACCATAGATTTCAGTTAACAACCAGGACCTTATAAGTTCTTCTATCTGTGAGTAAAACTGAGACTTCACTTAAAAACATGGCGCATCTAAACAATTTTAGTTATCGCAAATACCGTGGCTTCTACCTAACTACTCGGCTGAGAATTAACAACACGACTCTTATAAGCATTTTTAGCTACGGCAATACAATGTGGCTTCCACTTAACAGTATAGCTTTCCACGTAATTGCATAGCGTGATTGCAATATCAAAACCCAATTCTTTTTCGTCATCTGAATCGACATAATCCGGTTGGATGTACTGTCAAACAGCGTCAGGCCTTTTTGATATCTTCATTGCTGAATGACTTTGCCTCTTCTGGCGTTTATAGCTTTCATTTTAGTCTGAACCTGTCGAGATTGATTTACCCATACCAACATAGCTGCTGTCAATGGGTGGTGGCATTAACTGGTAACTGTCGTCACCACCCTGGTCAGCTTTTTTGGTTTTCGTGCATGAAAATAGTCTTAGATAATATTATTAACAAGATAATATTTACGAACAACCTCGATATGCAACAGGGCACTGCAATTGGTTTTTCTAGTTGACGAAATCGTTTTGCTTTAATCTTAGGAAAAAACATAATTTCACAAAAGTAAAAGAAATTTTAAAAATTTTTTCCTTTTCTTTGAGATGTGCTTCTTTCAAAATTCTTTAACAGAATGTAAATCTGACGTCACGAAATAAATAAAATTCTCAGACGTATTGGGGTTTTTTAAATTCATTTGTAGAGTTAGAGGATTGTTCAAAAATTATTAGGTTTTTTAAATCCAATTGAGCTACTTTACTTACCTGTTAATAACTGTTGATGAAATATATATTTAAAAGTATTTCAAGAAATGAGATTATACGTAGTAACACTCGTTCTGGTTTTGCAGGTTAACTTTTTTACCCATAAATTAAATAAAGATGCAATTTATTTTAAATATTCTTGCTTCTCCAAATAAAACGGCAAATTGAAATCTCTGTAATTTTTGAAAAACCTATTTAACGGAACAGAGATGTTTTTAAAAATTACTAGAAACTCAAAAACTCAATATTTAAGAGACATCAATAAATAAAAATTTCAAGATGGAATTAAAAACACACACACTGTACTGTACTGATAGATAAGAACAGACAAATGCTCATAAGTGAGGATATTGTTTTTTCATTTACTAAGTGAGAACTTAAAAGTACTACTTCACACATATATTGCTTTAAATTCGCAAATAATACGGGAGTGCCTATTTCGCGATTCACAATTCACGATCTAACGATTCACGATCCTTCGAATAATTTAAGAACTTGGCCTCACGAACGATCTGAGACTTCATCGAATCTCAATGACATATTTAGACTACTTTAAATGTTAGTTTTGCTGTTGGTTATATAAGGAAAACTAATTATACTCACTTTTGATTAAAAAAAAAAGAAAAATGCCATCCTTAAAGCAAACGAAAGACTCGGAACCAAAATAGACCAGGGCGGATTCAACTTATACCACAGTTAACCATATAAATCAAGAACTTTTTGTGAAGCAACGAAAACCAATATAAAAGATTGTTGTTAATAATAGAAACAGTACAAGGTAAAGTGAGGGTGTTAAAAATCTCATAAAAAATCTGGCTTACAGGGACTCTTGAAATTTATCACTGAATCGAAGCAATGCTAGAACGAGTGGGATTTCCAGTGCTAGGATCGACTCAGTGGGCGCAAGGCTAAGAAAATCTCAGACCCACCCTTGTAGACCTATGTTATTCTTTACTTGTGCAGACTTTTTTGAGAAGCACAGGTTTTAATTTATATGGTATTTGATTTTGAAGAAGTAGGGTTTGTTCGGCATTTGAAAAACATGTGCTGGTTCGTGAATCGTTGGATCGTGGATCGCGAATCGTTGATCGCTAGGTAGGCACACCCAAGTAACATTCAGTAAAAGCTAGTACATTTAATTAGTTAAATATATATAGTGTTCTATAATTATGTAAAAAAACTCTCTTTTTTTCTCTTTATTTTTTACTATACTTCGGCTGAATCAACCTCTCTATGTTGTATTTAAATGGAATTATTTTATGACATTCGTATAATTTTTAGATTATTTCTCGTTGCTGGTTCAGAACCTACCAATGTGCTGGATGAAAAGTTTCCAGTGCGTGTTTTAATTCAAACTGTTAATTTATCCGTGCCTGTCATTGAAATTCGATACTATTTTTCTACCGTTGGTAATTCACTCATTTAAATGGCTTAGGGTCATAAATCCGCCAATTTACCAGCTTAACTGTAAATTTATAAATGTTCAGTTAAAATGTGGTTGTGCCTTGTCCCGGATACCGTTAATCTACTTTCGGCATCTTTTTCCAGTCAAAGGTCATTCACCTAATTTCGGGTTTAATCAAATACATGCTCTTGGGAAGGCAAAATTTAAATTGAACCATGCAAATAATTGTTTTTCGCAACATAAGTGGCTCTTTCTGACCATGCTTTAACTATGTAACTTTCCACAGTTGTTGACTTGCAATGTAATTTGGACGTTATTTGGCATTGTAAAACTTGTTGATACGACGTCGCTTTGACGTAGTTTTGACGTCAAGTTTTATATCATTAATTGTACATATATTCGAAGTCATTATGTGACGTTATCAAGGCGTTGTTTTGACGTATAACTCGTCTTTACCACTTTAGTTGTGAAACGTCGTAGCGACGTCGTGGTGTAACGTCCCACTACCGTTACCTTTTCCACTCTTATATGACGTATTATCGACGTCACTCAACGACCTCTATTCAACGTCTTTTCAATGTCACTGTCCGGGTAGGGTTTTTTGTATGCCAGCTATTTTAACGCATTAACTCCACAGCCTTATAACTAACGTCAATCAGGGCGGGCACAAAAATGACTGAAAGTAAGGCTTTGTACAATATATAAATCGATTTTAACATTTGTATACAATTAAGTCATGAGTGATGTTTTTTCACAGAATAGACAAGTTAAAAGATATCTTTTTATAATAATTGTTAACGTAATTTAAAGATTTTCAGAGGTTATTTTAGAGGTGATTAAAAAACCAGCGTCAGTGTAAGTCAATCACTTGTTTCACAAGTTGATGACAAAAGGCTTTTTTTATTGTTATTAAGCATTTGGTTACTTTTCACACCAATTTTTTTGAAGCGTTCTGGTTATTAAAGCGCTCACTATAATTTGTATATGATGAGTAATTTCTAAATATTCTCTGCATTAGTCGTTACTAATGTAGTTTCTTATTTGATTATTTATTTAAATTCGAGGTTCAGTACCACATGAATTATTATATTGTATTATTCAGTTCCTTAACGATTAGGGATTTCAAAGAACTTCGACATGCTGGGCTCTATTTAAAAAGTTGTTTAAATAATGAAGAATTATTTTTAATTCATCAAAACATCGCAAAAGGTTATAGAGTTATAAGCGTTTGAAGTTTTGAGATATAGTTTAAAACAAGCCTTGTGATGACATCACAGTTACGTTTGACACATTAAGGACATCACATTTTCGTCTATATCTTCAGAAGTAACAATAGTTTTAAAAATATTTTTTGATAACGTCTTAAAGTGAAATACATAGATGTCTATGTTTTAAAGTTCATCTCTTTTAGTACGTTTATAAATATGGATTAAATATAACAATTCGGTATCGTACTAAATTTTAATTTATTTGCTGTAATATTTCGACCTAGTTAGTCT
>JAUZNK010002250.1:0-11575 GCA_035046665.1 Euphysa ruthae
GGAACCCTAGTTTTGTCTCAGGTTCATAACCGCCGAAAATCCACTGTTCTCGTATCAATCTCCCACGGTTATACTTCTGACATGCAAACACAGATTTGTCAATTTCTACCACTCACCCAGGACCTCCAATTTGTTGAGGGTTGTTAATAAGATATGCAACAGCAACACCCCGGCAGTATTGAAACCAATCTACAACTGTTTCACTATTTTAAGTTCATGCTTTAAGGTTTTACAAAAAAAAATTTGGGCAACTTTCAAACGTTTCGGACCACAGAAGTTTCTAATCCTAAAAGTATCCATGTTTAATATTATGCTTGTTGTTATTATTTATATTAAAATTAGTTAATGATATATTTATATTTTTATTAATTTAATAAATTGTTATATATTAAGTGTGAATTTCAAAACAGTATACGTATTTGAAAATAAAAGTAGGTGTTACAATACGATTAGAGACATCTGCCAGATATCAACAACAACAATAATATTTAAATCAATCAAATTGTTTTAACTTACAAAACAATGCAATATGATCATGGAATGTTTATAATCTTATACTCGTGTATAGCTAGTAAAAACCATCGATATTATTGTGCAGAGTCTTGGAGAATAACATCGCTGATAAAAAGATGTAACTAAAGAACTAAAATGGAATCAAGATATGAATTTACATTCTTTCCGCATAAAGTTCATTTTAAAACATAAATACTAGAACTAATTATGGTAGAGCAAAAAAAATCGAAAAAATACGATAGGGAAATGGAAATATTGCCATGACATTTCAATAGTACTAAATTTATTCAACAATACCATAAATTTTATAAAATATTTGTTACCTACCTTATTATTTGTTCTTCTTTTCAAGTTTTTTCTGTTTTAAGACTATTTTTCGGAAGTATTAAGATCGATTTTTTAAACAAAATTAACAATGATTAGTTATTATTGAATTTGGTAGTAGGCAATAATCAAAATTCAAATATGTCTGGTGTAAGGGTGGCTGTGAGGGTGGTATTTTAGTTCACAATCAACAAAAATTTTATCGACGCCATACTTTACCGTGAACAGCAAGCTTATATGTGCTTTAAAACAGAAAATAACAAATACGAAATCAAACTTCCAGAATCGCTGTTGTGTGTAGTTTATTGAAAACGTTGGGAAAAAAAGTTGAATATAAATATGTAGAGGCTTAGAATATACAAATAGGCTGTTTGAGATTTTCAATATTACAGTAAGTACTGGCAGCCTAAACTAGACAATATATTGGTTTGCTCACACACACAGAAGATATACTGTTACTCAATGTAACTTTTTATGTAAAACATGTGTGCAACAGTTGGGTAACAATCAACAGAAATCTCAAGGTAATGAAGTACTTACTCGATAAGGGAGGAATGTCATTTTTGAAATTGACGATGACAGATTACTGTAATACGTATGTCCTTGCCATATTGATATCTTTATGAAATCCTTTTTGGGACAATTTTAGTGAAATTAATTTTTGCAGATTGGATTGTTCATCGATATTTTGCAAAGTTATTTTTGCAACAATCTCGAAATTAAATTCTAATTAGAAAAAAAATTATATTTGTTAAAAACAATTCTTTGAGAAATTTATTATATCCCAATATAATATAATCTGGCTCCATTCTATAAAATTTTCCTCAAAACCATTTTCCTTCAAAGCTACTGATTTTACTAAGCTTCAGCAAACATGGATTTAACTAAGAGATTTTACGAAGAATTTGTTTTATCTTTACACATAATTACTGCGTTAATATGTTGTTTACATAAACTTAATTAAAATCAACAGCAGCATGGCAAATCGCTCTCCAGTATTCGTCAAGAACATGCTGGCCAACCTGATGCTCTTCTTTTACTCGATTGATCCTTTCCTGTTCCTCAATTGCTTGAACTGCTTTTGGTTATTTCTCACACTGTTGCAGCAAATTCTTACAAATGGCTGAGGAATAAAACCTGACTTTCGACAGTCATTATTGAAGTTTCAAAATCCAAAACGATACTTTAAGGTTGCATGGAGCATGGCTTTTTAGGATTTGAAAATTATATTTTTATTTAGCAATAAAGCAGCACAAAACTTGAGGACATACCTGTTCAAGTACCAATATACCATAAAAAATTGGTTGTATAGACCCAGTGCTGTGTGAAAAGTTAAATCTACGTACAATGAGTGCGCCAAGTATCTGCAATCTTCATTCTTCATCTGTTTCAAAAATAACACAGGTATCATTGTAATTATGGAGCAAATAGAAATCTTCTCTCCATATCCTAAATCCCATTAAAGTCAACTTTTGCAAATTTGGCTGGTACAAGTGGTATGACTCGAGCTGTGTCATAAAAAAAAATTTTTCGAAAAATTTGAGGCTTGTTTTAAATTTGAAAAGTTGCTGAAAATTTAAAAAAAATTTTTAAATTTCAGTTTTTGACATATTTTTTATGAAAAGGAAACATAGATATGAACTGCCCTACTACTATTTTAACAATTATGGAGTGCAATAAAACATACCTCCAATAAATAGTGTTTTGACGCTCATTATTATTTTGGTATCTGTAGCCTTCAAACACTAGAACTCTGCTACGATCAGATTATCATAGCCATTAGTAAACGACATTAGTAAAGAGAATGAATAAATAAACTTATCTGATATCTGATATTATAATAACGTGCGTAGTTTACAAATATTTTACAGATGAAATAGACTTTTTGACAGATAGCGACACCATTGTTGCGTCAAGGCATTTGCTAATTATAGGGCCAAACAAACAGCAAAATATCAATAAACTGCTGTAGCGACCTTTGTTTTTAATGTTATTGTTAACATAATCGCTTGTTTTGAGATTTCTTTTAGTAATGAAAAATAATAATAATACTTAATTAACGGTTGTTGAATTGCGTACAAGCCAAAGAAAAACAAACATGTGAAATACAAATATATAGAGTATTTATGAATACTGTAAAACCTTAGTCTAGAAAAAACACTTGAAGAGATATACCATTAAAAAAATTTGTGTCATCAAAAGGTCCCTTATATGGAACACACTTTCTAATGAAATAAAATCAAATTGTCTTTTAATTTTCATAGCATATGTATATTTGTTTGTGGCTGAATAAATGCTTGCTTGCTTGCTTGCGTGCTTGCGTGTGTGCTTGCTTGCTTGCTTGCTGACTCGCTCACTTACATTCTCAATTACGTATTTACAAATTTTTAACAACAAAAGACCATATTAATGTTAGAGCTCCTTGTTCATAAATGATAAGAATGAAGTGAAAAGAACGACAAAAAATTTTAACTCGTTATATTTTGAAAAAATATATATATATTTAATTTTTGCTCGACTGAAAACTTAAAAGTAACATCACTCTCATTTTTACAAGATGTACTTTAGTCATAATTTAAAACTGGTGCATTAACAATTTGCTAAACCTCTCTAATATTGTTTTGATTTTAATGGCTTTAGAATGGCTTTAGATAGACATAATGCAATTATAGAATAATTTAAAATGTGAAAATGAAAATGTATATCAGATGCTTGAAATAGAAAACATTCTTTTGTTTTCATATCATTTTATTTTTAGTAATCAAATCTTTCAGTATAATATTCTTTGAAGTAGCATTTTTTCTGCAGTTTAATTATAGTAAAACAGTTCGCCTTTCACTTCTTCTTTATGTACTGTGTGAAAAATTTAACAAACATTTTATCCACCAGGTTGTCAATATTAGGTAGTTGATAAGCGTCCAATTGCGTGCACTTGTTCACTATTTGAGATTTATTGATTTGAACCGATGTCCAGTTAAATAACTTGTTTTAACAACCTACACTTATTTCAGGTCGGCAAAATTTCACCGATCTAAAACAAGTGTAAGTCGGCATTGCCGAATACAGAGGATTGAGTATTTGTTAAATCAAAGTAAGTAGGAATCTTTTGTGATGCAAATGAGTTGAATATTAGCTTTTCTGTATGGCTTTAATAAGATGCTTGGACCATGTATTCTTAGGGAAAAGTTGGTTCAAAAAGCTTCGCACCTTATGACAAGATACCGGCTCGTTCATGCGTAAACAAACACCGATGTTTTTTTAAACCTTAACTTCATCATGCTGAGCGCCATAGAGTGATCTGTTAGCTTATACACAGAAGTTTTTCTAAGTGATATACTTTGGAAATTAACCCAAAATATAATTTGTCTTTTGGCTAGCATATTTTTCGTTATTGGAAAAAGATTTTTTTTACTGTATGTTGCACATTTGCCAGATATTTTTGTTTTGTCACATGAAATTGGGATTTAAAATGTTTTTCCAATTTCTGTTCATGTTTTTTTTTGGTGTGGTGTTGACAGGTATTTATCACATGCTTTTTTAAAATTTTTTAGATTTGCAGCCACCTAACTTTGATGGTTTTCGACTCCTGATAAATAAAGGTCTTAGCAATCATTTTCAAGTAAGCCATACCCTAAATCTTTCAAGTGCACCACAACTGACATCTTATCATTTTGGAGCAACATATGTTGGAGGAAATCAAGCAAATCCTGCCGATGTGAGTGGTTTAATTTCTATTTCAAACTATTTTTCATCTTACCTGTCAAAAATAAAATTTGCTTTGGTTTTTTTATAACTAAGTTCTCTTTTAAAAATAAGTGGACAAGTTTTTGCTTTTAACTTAGATTGTGGGTGCAATTGGCCCTGTGTTTTTTTTTTTTTTTTTTTTTTGTGCGTCTACTGCCCTTTTGGCAAAACAAAAAATGGTTTTTGAGTTCAAAAAGAAAAACAGCTTTAAAATTGTGATTAAGCGAGTTAATTTAATTGATTTGAAAATGTTGGCTGTTTCAAAATTATATTAACTGTCTGTATTTTTTTTTGTTTGTTTATTTGTTTATATAAAAAAATACTGTTTTTTGTTTTACTTATAATGTTTGCATTAAAAAGAGTAAATTTTACATTTTTTGATGATGAATTGAAAAATAATCTGAAAGAGGGGGAAAGCATTATGATATTGTCATGATCTTAGGTGGAAATATGGGCAATGCTATATCTTATGTTATAAGTTAAAACAGAAAAAAAAACACAGAATAAGTTTCTTTTCTAGGTTTCTGTTAAGATGCTTAAATATGGTTTATGAAGGAAAATATTTACATAATTACAAAATTCTTACATGGTTTTCTACATATGCTTTTGTTAACTGCTGACATGGCATGGTATTTAAAAAAAGAAGAGAAACATCTAGGCAATAGTTACCATCTAGATAATATCAAGCTAATGGAATTTTTAATCACTTTGTAGATCCAGAGTAAACATACCATTACAGTACAACAGATTTTTGAAAAGCCAACCGCAAATCTACACATTAGGAAGAATAGTGTGCACATTTGGTTGATTAACAATAGTTTGGATTTAGCTGAAATGTTCCAATCTGTCAAAAAATCTGGGCATACAGGGCATTATGAAAACTCTTCTTTTTACAAAGATATGTCTTCCTGTAACATGAATGTTACAAGCAATGTTCATTTGTAGCATGAATGTTACAAGCAATGTTCATTTGTAACATGAATGTTACAAGCAATGTTCATTTGTAACATGAATGTTACAAGCAATGTTCATTTGTAACATGAATGTTATAAGCAATGTTCATGTATAAATTTCAGACTCCAAATTCAAATTAATTTATTTAATTAAATCGTTTGAAAATAAATACATAAAAGTTCTGATAATTCAAAGCTGCAAGTAGCCATTCGATTTCAACAGATTAGGATTAAAATATTAAGTAACTAAAGCAAGAAAGAAAGATGGATAAATTATCGATGTATTTCTTGACTTTCTTCTTTCCTCAATAAGATAACAGGTGAATAGTGAAAGTTAGTGCAAAGTTTATTAATGTTGCAAAAGCGCTAGAAATATGCAATCTGTAAAGAAGTGTTGGTCTTATAGTTTATTAGAATCTATATAAAATTGCGAGACATTCTTGCTCTCATAAATTTAATTTAATAAGTTATCGTTGATCACCGCAGCATCAGACATACCAATCATAAATAATATGTTGCAAGTATACAGAGGTAGATCAATTTTTTTCAATGTCTATCTAAAAAAAGAGCAATTACTGAAATTTGCAGATCCATTGTGAATCTACTAAAAAAAGAAAGATATTTTTTTTAAGAGTGTGAAAAAGAAGATTGTTATATTTTTTTCTTCACGTTTTAATGTATGAGAAAGGCTGACTTATTGAATAAAACATCAATTTTGTCTTTTAACTAGTATTTTTTCCCTCTATCTTACTCATTTTTCATCTATACAGTGTAACTACAGCATATTTTTTTCAGAAATTTGACGTTAAGAAACCATCGATTACGTTTTGAACAAACCTGTGATCATAATTTTTTTTTTTTTAATCAAAGTTTTCATGAAAGTTTCTTTGATGAAAATTCTATGGTAATTCCACAACAGTGATACTTATTTAGTATTCTATAGTCTGGGTTCTCCGGTCTGATCGCTTCATTAATTATGAGCAAAAGAAATGATGAATGGGTCCTTTGTGCCATATATGAATATATGTATATGAAATATAGTACACAGAGTATGAAAAGTCATTTTTTGTTTGTTAGAAACAGAATAATCAATAGTGAAAGTGAAAGGCCTTTTAATTGCATTAGCAACATTTAAGTACATAATAGATCAACCATTTTCCATAGTTTTGATATCTTGTTGCCATAATAAAGTTCATAAGGTGCAACAAAACATCTATATCTTTTGTTTTTATTGAATGGTAAACAATCAAGTAATAATTTTGGTTTATTGTATCCAAAATTGAGCAGTGGTATCGCTCTTCCTTTGCTAGAAAGTCTGAACCACATCAAACTTCACATGCGCCAATTTTCATTGTAGTTACTGAACATCTAAGTGATTAGCTGCCACCCTTGTGTTGATATCTGATTCAAACACCTCATATCTCCCCAAATCATGCTGTTTTCTTTTAAACTCGCAATAACAGCTGGAATGCTACCCATGGTGCGATTCAATTGGTATACTCAATAATAAAGTTGAGGTCTTATTCATACATATTCAAGGCAAACTTATAAATTTCATTTTTTTAACGATTTTTTCATAGCTGAGAATGTAAGGTTGCTTATTACATTTGTACTACTTGTCAGATCACTAGAACAAATTATATTCCTATTCCTATGATATTCTATTTGAATAAAATTGTTTATTTTTTTTTTTATTATTTAAGTAATCAGGTGAGTACAAAAATGCTTACAAGAGGGCAGTGGAATTTTCTAAGGTTTTATTTTGTAGGCATCACCTGTGATTCTAGGAGATATAGACAATAGTGGAAGTTTGAGTGCACAGATCATTCATCAGTTTAACAAGAGAATCAAGGCGAAATGTGTTGTGCAGGTAAGTTTTTATTTATATTTTATAGCTAGCACACCTTTTTGTCACCAAAAATCTTTGCTGGGGATGTGTTGTTGGAAATCTATATTTTTTTTAAAAACTTCTGAATAATTTTAAAATTAAAATCAATTGAAAAATGTGTTGCAGTTAGCTAGTTCCTGATCCTTTCATAAATAATTACATAAAAGACTTGATATCTGTCAATCACACACATCAAAAATGCCATTTTACTCAGGGCTACATTTGCTGTGTTGAAAGTTTTACCTGAGGGATAGTTTAGCTTGCCTATTTTTTGTTAATTTTTAAAAAGGTAAGGGCCATAGAGGGAATATTTAGTTGCTTAAAGAAATACCTTTTCCTTGTGGCTTATTGTTAGGCTTAATGTTATGTTTATATCTTTACCCTTAAGACTATAACAGCAGGGCTCTAAAAACTAATCCCAAAACTTTTTGTTTTTTATTTCTTAAAAGTTAAAATTTGAGCATTAATATATTGATATTCTAGACCCAACAAGCAGAGTTTGCTATGATTCAAGGAGACATGGATTATCGTGGTGATAACTTCACTGCTACATGCACGTTAGGAAATATTGATATATTAGCACAATCAGGAATCATAGTCACTCATTACTTGCAAAGAATGACAAAAAATCTTGATATTGGTGCTGAGTTGTTATATCATTATGGCCAAGGTCAACAGTCAGCCGTATTTTCGATTGCTGGACGTTACACTGCAGATAAATGGGCTGCAGCGGCTCAAGTGAACCCTAGTGGATGGCATGCGTCATATTATCGTAAAGGTAATGATAACATCCAGGTAGGAGTTGATTATGAATACAGTGCACGTATGCAAGATTCTTCCGTCTCTCTTGGTTATCAGGTTGATATACCTAAGGCTAATGTTACATTCAAAGGTTTACTTGATACCAATTGGACTGTTGGCGGGTATTTGGAAAAGAGACTTCATCCTTTACCTTTTACTTTTATTCTTAGTGGCAGACTTGATCACTTAAAGAATCAAAGTAGATTTGGGTTTGGTTTACAGATAGGTTAGCTGTGTTAGCTAAAATATATTTTAGTAATGTTTTACCTTTTCTGGAATGCTACCAGAAAATTTAATGGACATTAAATCCAGCTTTCAAAATTAGAAACTATTAAAGGAAACATCTACCATTATACATAAGCAATTGTTTTTTTATTATAACTTTGTATAGTCAAAGGAAATCAACTTAGAGCTGTTTTAAAAATTAAGTTAGATGTAGCAGGATTTTTGTGGTTGTAATAACAATTTAAATAAATTAAAATTAATAGATTAAATATCAACTATATCGTGGAAATTTCATTTCATTTTAATCAATGACTGTTAATAGATTAAATATCAACTATACGTGGAAATTTCATTTCATTTTAATCAATGACTGTTTTATTAGTATATGTATAAAAATATAAAATAAATATGAAATAAACGACCTCTTTTTTTTAATTCATGACGTTTGCTTGTAAAGCAGAACTTATGAGCGAGCTATTTCAATGGTTTTATTTAGTTTCAGTGATTTAGAGGTTCTTGAGCAGAAGTTCAGTGTGTGTCTGTGATGGTCTTTCAAGTTTTAGAGTAAAGATTCAAAGGGAGTAGAGAAATAAATGTGAGTGTATGAACGGCTGGTAAAAAGCTGGGTTTGCATTGACTTGTTAAAATTTTAACACTACAGCATTTACTAAATAAAAAATGACTGTTTAAATCAGTTAAAACCCTCAAAAACAAAAGTTTTCACTCAAGTTTTTACGAAATATTAAATCTAAATCTTTTTTCTGAGGATGACGTATGTCATCCAAAAACCCTGTTTTATATTTTCTTGTTATTTTACTGCTTTAAAATGGTTGAAGTTGGTTTTAAGTTTGAGTTATGAAAGTTTGTTAAACTATTTTTGTTCAAAAAGGTTATTTATTCAAATGGTTTGATGTTTTATGAATTAAAAATTGGGATTGAAAGCCTTTATTTTGTTTGTTTTTTACTATATTTATAGTTTATGAGTTTTCGCCAATTACTCTTTTTAATCTAAATCTGAAAATTTGTAAACAGTGGATATAAATGTTCTTAAAAAGTAGTGAAAACTTTGATCTTAGAATAACAACGAGTTCCTTCTAATGTTTTTAAAATTTATATTTTATATATTTTCTGATGTATGTATATGCTATTGAAACTCAAGAGAATTGTTTTTTCAAGTGATTGTATTATAATTATCTATATCAGTACTCATCTATTTCTTTGTAAGATGCAAAGTTAGATGTGTTGAAATTACGTGTGTCCATTAAGTTTTTCTGCCTTATTACCTTGAATTATGTTCCAATATTTTTCCAATTTATATATATATATATATATATTTTTTGATTAAATAAGGATACTATCGTTATATTTTTATAAAATGGAAAGTAAAATTTAGTGCAGTTAGTAGGTTCATTTCCAGATTGAGTGTTTTAGGAGGATGTCATTTCATTCCCAAGCAAATAGCTCTGTGTCTTGATTCCACGGCTGTTCTATGTGGTTTAATTCTATATGCTGAGGCTATATTTGCACATATTATCACCATGGTAATTATATATAATATTTATATATATATATATATATATATATATATATATATTTTGTCAAAAATGTTGGTGAATTAAATTTTTCCTCCAAAGCCAAACCGTGAGTGATTCTATTGTATTGCAGAATATTTAAAGCATTTCGAAATAGGTTACGGGATAGAAAACTCACTTCTATTGTTATTTATCAAAATTAATTGTGGAAAAAAAAATAAAGGCCAGAAGGTAATGAAGGTGCATTAAAAAATCAGCAGGTTTAATGTAACATTTTATACACTAATTTATCCTTGGCACCTGAAAGATATTCAGCAGTTGAATAGATAATAAATCCAACTCCAGAGAACTTCTTAGTCTTACACTGGGATAGAGTAAGAAACTGAAAGCATTAGTGCTATTAATAAGTCAGCCAACTGTCATTTAGGTGTTTCTTTAGATAAATCTCCAAAGATATAAAAAAGAGCTAAGGTGATGATTGGCTGATAGCCAAACATAAAACCAGGCTCAACTAAAAGGAGAATTTTTGTCTAAAAGCAAACAAGCAACAAGTACCAATGGAATGATCAGCCAAAGTCATGGAAGTTTTTAACTTTTCTAGTAATCCTGGACATTGAGAGGCTAATAGGTTATCAATCTACTAAGGAGTATTTCCAATATGAACTATTTTTATTTCGTTATAATTTATATAAACACTATGAACTATTGAATGCTACTTGAGTAAGATATCTATGGGTTTCCATTCTTTATAAAGGTAATGAGGCTAATTAAATTTCAGTTGATGCTAAGGTTTTAGGATTCTGTTAAAATTAAAAATTTGAGTTACCCTTAAACAAGTTTAAGGTGTTAAGTATTACAATATTTATCACATTTATCAATTCCAGAGTTCTATAAATTCAGCCATGTCCGTCTTTTCATACGAATATTTAGAATTTTTATAAAATACCCAAATACCAAAGTAATTTTATGCCAGCATAAAAAAATTTTTTGAATTTTTTCAAAATCTATTCATTATTTTTTTTGAAACAAAGCATGTTGTTTAAGAGCTCTAGACTATATCATTTGACCTTTATTGTCACATGTCAAAAACTCTTTTTCTGTTTCTGCTCTCTAATAATGGCCTATTTTTTCATCGAAAATCTGGAAAATGTTTTTCCTTACTGGGTTTTTTCATAGTAAATTACCTTTTGGAAATTAAATGCATAAGTTTTAAAAAGTGGGATATCAAAAAATTGATGAATTTAAACAAAAAACCTTATGAAAGTTGTATATAACTACTAAACAGTAAGTAGCTATAAAAACTAGCTATTATTGATTTGTAAATGCTGTTAGCCACTATTGAATAGTAATACAAACAATTAGTAAAAAAGTTGCAACAAATGCAAAGCAACTAGTAAAAAAAAAACTTATTTTTAAAATTTTGAATAAAGCCAAAGTACCACATGGAACATCTTTAGAAACAGATGGCCACCTTTTGACAACTCTAAAGAGACCATCACCCTTATGACCAAAAAATGTATCTCAATACTGGGTCCAAATAATGGCCTAATTTTTTACCAAAAATGTACCTAAAGTTCTGGATTTTACTTACTGAT
>JAUZNK010002251.1:0-11575 GCA_035046665.1 Euphysa ruthae
TGTATATATATATTTATTTAGTAAATACGCGTACTCTCAATACTAATTTTTTTCTTTTTCAGAAATTTTCGCTTGGATTTTTGGTCCACATTCGTTATATTGTATTTCAATTGCTTCTATCAAACTTTTCGGGTTCTATTTTGAGGGTTTTAACATCATCCCATTATATGCATGTACATAACAATATACTGCATGAATTAAGAAAAGGCAAATCTCTGTTACTACCTACAGTATAATCCACCATTGGAACTGAGGTTCAGAGGGGCAATGGCTTGAAATAATCTTCTGAGTCATTGAAAAGAACTCCTGTCTCTTAGCACTTTGAATGAAAGTATCAAAACAATGGTTAAAATTTATTTTAAATGTAAAATCTGTTTATAATTCTGCATTTTCATCTTTTTCATTTATTTCTTTATATTTATGTTGTTGTATTTATGTTTATTTAATTAGTGTTATTGTATTTTACAATATATGATAATTACGGCTAAATGCATTTTTACCCAAAGTTAAATAAAGCTGACTTAATTTTTAAAATGGTCAGTCGGACCCATAAACACTACGCGGCTCTCATTTTTGACCTTTGATTATCTCACTGGTCTTGACGTACTATTGGGTTTTTTTCGGGTCTCTCGTCTCAAAACTAAGAGCCATTTTGTCATCGGTTTTTAAGCTGAATGGATGCTACTTCTTTAGAAGTGTCGTAAGGACAAACATAGCAAAGCTGTGCCAGCCAGAATTGTGGGGGGTGATATACAGGACTCGATAATTTTTAAAAGTCCTTCAATATCGCCCTGTCCTAACTATGAGCTGAGAAATTTCATTAGAGAAAACAATAAACCATCACTATTTTGAGAAAAACCTACATTAATACAAGAGTTGTACTTTTTTCTCCTTTCCTGGGGTCCTTGTCCCACAGCTTCTCCCTTTTTTCCACGAGGAACATCTAGTTCACTCTCTCCTAGATCTCCATTAAGACCGAAAACAGCAGATCTCCTTTGGTGCCAATTGGTCCCGCTGACCCACATTTGTTTGTTGCGCCACCGGGCTTCCAAGCATGTCCATGATGTTTGTTCACCATTGTTTATAGGTCAGCGGCATTTGGGTATATGCTGTCCCACTTTCCACATCTAAATCACAGACTTAGATCGACATAATGTGCGTGAGATAGATTCACGATGAGGGGCCTATATTGTTCACTGGTCGCGTCATTATAAACCTCAATATGTATAAAACGATCTGTAGCATCGGGGAAAATTAGTATCTTAGTCTGTTGAAAGCTTTTTTGTCGGCTGGAAACCGAAAAAAAAACACAGGTAATCAGCAGTCAATTTGCTGCCACCGTGCATCTCCACTTCCACAGTACCAGTAAGATACGAAAATGAGAGTAGTACTGTCGTGGTGAAAAAAAGGACACACGTTCTCACGGGCAACGATCTTGCCTGTTTGTTGGAAGCAAATGGAAGCGATGACAACTCGACCAAATATATACGATCTCAGGAAAATACAGGGAAAAGAATACTTCACCATGACGTTGCTCTGGAGAAACAAGAAATGATAAAAAAGCTGATAGAACGTGAGACACCTTTAGAGGAACAATTGGCTGCACTTGGTGGAAAGGATTCTATTAGCACATCCATTTGGTCTAGCTTAGAAGCAAGATGCCATCAGCGTGGGAATAAAAAGCGATATATGTTAGTAATAGAATTGAAGGTCACGATCGATCACGGCAGGTCTTAGGTCCGTCACCTTCCACGCGTGTAAAGGAGAGGTTCGCCGATATACTTCTGAAGTTACAAGGTAGTTGTCTAACGAGCGCAGTGAGATTGATATCGACGGTTACCCCATGCAAGGCAGCAACCTCGCAACAGCAACAGGACCCTGGCAACGGCTGGAGTTTTGTGATGACCCAACTGCTGAGGCTGTATTCTACCACGAACAACCGACCCGGAAGCTCGACTGTCTTTCCATGAACCCACCGCACTGTCCCTCAACCTGCATACTTCCACTCGAGCAGGAATCCCTTTTCAACTATCCGTACCGGTAACTGGAGATCTTTCCTTTGTATGCCTTTTATTTTTTACTATTTCCGGAAGAAACTGAGCTGAACGGTGTCTGGCTGGCATCAAATCCATTCTTTGATAACCAGGAGCTCCGACGTTAGGCAGATGCTGTTGGGGAAGCAAATTGACCATGGATAGAGGCACACCTCGCAGAGACATCTATAGGCGGATGTTTAACCGGCCTATTCCTTCAGCATTTCGTGTGGGCCTTCATCATTGCCTAATTTGAAATGTTTAGCGAGACAGGTAGTCGAGTACGACCTTACCAGTCTTGGTGGGAATTATACAGCACACGTCAAAAATATCACTTCAGCAAGATTGTGCAATCGGGTTTAGCAATATGGGAGATTGGTATGTCCCAAAAATTGATATATATCTTTTGGCATCAAAATACAGCTTAATTGTTATATTTTATGAAAAATGATGGTAAAAAGCCATTGCAGGGGGTTGTTTGATGAGTATTTTGGACTTTGTTTCAAGGATATTTGTGTTGAATTTCCTAAAATAAGAAATTTATATAAATTTGCAAAGTAGCAATTTTTCAAGTGCGGTTAATTGATTTGCTATATTTGGATGATAAATTAAACATATTAAATAACAAAAAAATTTTTTTTTCTTTTCTTTTTTTTTAAAAAGAGGTTATTTTAAGTTAAAAACTTTGCTTTGTTATATACTTGTATTTTCTATGTAACAAACCAATATATCACACCATATATTGTACTAGTGTATACGTTAAAGCAGGGATTCACATGTTTCGATTTTTACTTAAAATTTTTTTTTCCAAAATTTTTTTACAAAGATTTAAATCTAAATTTAAATTTAAAAAATTTAAATCTAAACTACTTTTAAAACTTTGGACCTAAATATTGTCATAAAAAAATATAGAATATAAATCAGTAATTTAAAGTAAAAAATGATTTCAGGGGGTAATTAATTTTTAAAATAAGATTTTTACTTCTTTATTTGAATCTAAAAATATAATTAAATAAGGAATTTGAATTGAAAAGATTTGAAAAAGGATTAACAAATTCTGTTTGTTATAATTTACTACGTATGATTAATATTTTAAACATTATATTTGATATCATTTCTTTGAAATTTAGAAAAAAATGTAAAAAACCGAAGATTTGTATTATACAATATGAGGGGTAAAATAAATATTCTGAAATAAAAAATGTTTCCTCGTTAAATAAAAGTCAAATAAGAGAAGCCAAAAACCTCCGCGAAACATGGTAATGATACCATAGATAATGGTAGTCAAAGCAAACGAAGAATACTGAAAGAAAAACTACTTGAAGATTTTTCAAATTAGATATTGTATGAACAACCTGGAAATAACTTACCCGAATTATCATAAACGCAAGCACAACTACAATCTCCCAAATGACAAAAATCCCTATATAAAGAAAGCGGCCCAATATTTAAACGAAGATTTTTTAGAGTATACTGATAAACTGGAAGGTACAAGCTGGATTGAAGAATTGACATTTGAACAACGTGAACTTCCTGTATATTTGACATTTTTATCGAAGCTTCTAAAAAAAAAAACACATGGCTTTTCTCGAGTACCTTTCCTCGACTGATCGAATCTTCTGTGGCGGACTTGGTACATAGTGTGACACATGGGATATTTATTATTTCAAAACTTTTTCTGTTATCCCTATGTCTTCACAATATAACAGTATCAAGCAAAGTTTTTGAAATCAATCATAAACTTGGACATTGTTCAACTATAACTTGAATTTTGAGATTGAAACTGCTCAGGCGATGAAAGTACAGCAAATGGAAAATTGTACAAGTATACTACCGCTGAAGCCAAGATTTAAAAACAGTCAGGACATATTTTTGGATCAATAACATCGATGTTAAGGTCGACCCTAAATCAGGTGGTGGGTCTGTAAATACTACACATCTAATAGAATTCCAAGAACAATCGAATGACTCTGAATATGTTAGTAGTGAACAATTGACAGTTGATCGTCATACAAGTCTCGTGATTGAAATTTAAATTGGTGAATTGGTGGGCAAACATTTCTCCTTATCGAAATATGTAAGAAAATGTTGACGTATATGCACTCATATTTATATAAGAGCAGATTAAACTTCAATTCTTATAAGATATATATAATAAGATATAATTTTCTGAAATATGTTGTTGTAGAGTAAAAAGAAATATGCCTCAAGTTATCGCCTGGTTTTTATTTTTAGTTTGGTTATTGAAACATCGGCATTCTAAAGGTTTGCGAAAAACGATTGCTACATATCTCAATTGCAATAAAAGTTTCAGACATGTTAACGATTAGCAACAACATGCACTATCTGCAAATATTGCGTACAGATATTAATGCATCATACGTAAACATTACATTGGGCATTGGTTTAGCATTCAATCCGTGCAAAGTGGCTTGGAACAACCCAGATTTGTTTGCCAACATCGTCAGCCATTCTGGTGACTTTAATTTTATAAAAGAGAATAACACAGCTACCTATAGGTTAGATATTATGCAACAGACAATAAGTAAATAAAGTTCCATAAAAACTTCATTACTAGCGGACCAGCTAAACCTAACTGCTGATAAAAAAATCTATTATATATTAATCGATCATGTATCAATTCAATTCTATTACATATTAATAGAACCTATTATATATTATTATATATATGATACAAATGTTGTTTTTCGATCGGATCTCTGTGCAACTGGAAGTCTTCTAGGAGTGTTGTCAGAAAGTTATATAATCATGCATGGAGGGTGTACTCCGATATGTATTTTGATATTACATTTACAATCATTTCTGATTTGAATTTTTAAATTTCTTTCAACTTTTGTGTATAAAATTTTTAATATTATGTTTTAAAATAAAGGGTTTAAAACTAAGCGTCCAAGAAAAGTGAAATAAAGTAAGTAAAAACGTATTTCCAACATATTTTTTAACATAGGACCAACAAATATTTTTCGAACTAGTTTATTATAGAAGGACCCACGGGCTTGGTTCTGGTGTACATAGAGCTTTGAGCTTACGGTAAAGAAAAGCATTTGTTCCGAGGTGGCTTCGAACCCACAGCTCTAGGATCCGGCGATCAATACCTTATCTGCTCGGCCAGTCAACCATGAATATAAAGCCGTTTTACTTTGCAATTATGCGTTCCCCAATAATTTCATGATAATTTCCCTTTGATTAATTTTAGGATTTGCAGAAGCGTTGGAACTACTTTTTGATTGTTTCTTAGTTAAAATATCTCAACAGTTACCTTAAGAATTAGTTGATAAGCGCATCGATACATTTACCCTAGATACAGTGAATGAGTGTCACGCATTGTCGAAATCGTATGAAGACTTCAAAAGTTCAATAAGAAAATTATATCTTGGAAAAACCCAGTTTTGGATAACGTATTTGGATATGATGTATAATCAACATAAACTTCGCACTGCCGTTCAAGAAAGCGATTTTGAAACTAGAGTAACTTCCTGGGCCTATTTTATTCCACACTACTTTGCGATGAACAAAGAATAACTATGCAAAATACGGCTCAAACTATTTTCAATGTGAAGCAGCTATATTGAAATGGTCATTGAACCGATCAGAACAGGCAGGAAATACTTCATCCCTAAAGTAAATGCGTGGATTGGAAACACCTCAGATGTATATAAATGTTGTCATCCAACACAAATTTCTCAATTTGAGCAGAACACATGCAGTATTGTGCGTATATTACAAGAAGAATATATCAATCGGTTCGATACGACTTTAAATAAGTCTTCTTTAACCAACTTAAGATCTTGTAACAAAGCTTATTAGTATGTTACCTATAAGATATTCACAAATACATATTCTAGCAGACAATTTCGTGAAATCTCGTTGAAATCACCGGAAAAAAGGGAAGAGTAGCATACTTATTAAATCAGTCATTTCTAAAGTACCACGAGAATTTTCAAAAGTTTTTATCGAACAATGAAAACAAAAGGAGAATGATTGAGTTAGTTTTTGAGTATATCATACAAAACAAAGCCACTTTTTCGGGAATGCTAAAAATGAACAAGATAACAATGTCATCAGAAAACTACTGTCAAGCTTTGATTCAAATATCATTTGAAGAAGTAGCCTGGTAAGTAACCAAGAAGAAGCAGACACGCGAGTTATACTACACTCATTCCACATTCACGAGTCTGAAGCCGAACTGCATGTTAATCTCCATTCTCTATCTGCAGGTACCGATATCCTCATACATATACGTCGATTGATTAACAACCACAGAGTTTCAATTAACAATGGAACAAGAGTCATCCAAAAAGTTATCTGGCTAGATAATATTAATGTTCCAGGTAATCATAAAAAATTTTTAATTAGTTTCCTTGATCTCACTGGTGATGACTATGTTTCTTTTTTTTTTTTTCGTAAAAGGAAAAGAAAATTGCTGGAATCTACTTTAAAAGCATCTTAAGTATTTGGAGTGTTTCCAAGAACTTAGAGAGAATCCTCATCTATCTGAAGTAGAATTTCAAATTCTCGAATGTTTATGTTGCATCACTGTATGGCAGTCTTATATTGAATTTCAATGAGAATCGTTATGAAATGTTTACAAACAAAAATGCTGAGAAAAAACAATAGATCTTTCCATATTACTTATTACCGTTTTACTTTTACACTCGATCAACACAATAAATTATATTTAGAAACGAGCTATCAAAAGCAAGGTTTATTTATTACAAATCGAAGAATGCGGATGGAATTCAGGTGGTGAGATAACTTGGATCGAAAATGCATTTCCTGAAGAAGTTGAGGAATTTTTCCTTGAAGAATTTGAAAAAGAAATCAATGATACAAATGATGAGTTTGGAACGAGTGAAAGCGAAGAAGAAAGATTGTTTTTTGATTCCAAAAAACATTAATCAATATTTTGATGAGATTATTTAGTTCCAAAAGTTTAAAAGTAGTTTTCAGTTGATTAATTTATAGAAGAATTTGATTAGAATTGCAGCTTTTATGCTAAAATTGAGCAGGTCTTTTACTTCCCATTACATTTTCTATTTTTACCAAATCTCGGTAAAACAATACTTTTATCTAAATGTATAGTGAAGCTTCCTACAGGTTAGAGCTGAATGCATCTCTTTTGAAACCAAATGTTTGACGAGGTCCTATACAAACTAACCAACAATTACTATCACGAAAATATTACTTTCCCAGTAATTTTGGATGTTTTTATATAAAAATCTTGTTATTAATTTTTTTTCGCGTGCAGTTTGCAGTTATTAAGCATTTCATTTTATTAATATTGTTATCAATATGTATTGTAGCTATATAAATATGAATGCATATAAATATGTATTTATATATTAATATCGCCGTATCGAACTATTTCAATAATGAAAAGTCTATGGATGATTACGCAACGCTGAATTGCGACTGGAGGAAGTTAGAATAACCGAACCTAAATATTTAATTCTGTTGTTGAAGTAGAAGTGTGGTTAGAATTTTAACTATTTGTAAACCAAATAAAAACGCCAGGAATTAATTAGTTTCATGTCTGAATAGTGTAATGTTTCATTTATGACAAAATTGCTGTGTTAGCATCTTTATAAATTACTAATAAGAAATCAAAGGTTTTAAGAGACCAAAACGTAAAAAAAGGCTATTATATACATGGCCTTATATGACACATTTAAGAGGCCAGAAATAATCTTCTCTAAAGGAAACTATTAATTTTTGGGATGAAGACTTACAGGAAGATGCAGATTTTAGTTATGCTATATCATTATTTCTCTATGTCGAATTAGATAGCAAGTAAAGGATACTGAGATCACGGAAAGTGTTCTTGACAGTTAGCTTTGCGAAAAAGTGTCAACAGTTGCTGGTTCTATAGCAAAAAAAATTGCAAACGATAGTTCTGTGACTGCCAGGTTAAACAAGCGCTGCTTTAAAAATGGTCACCCATAGCAAGGAAATTTAAATTCACTTTTAATGGCCTATATTAATCATTTTTTTTCAAGGTTGATCGCCAGATTTTAAATATCAATCATAAGAATAACGAAATAAGATTTTTTCCAAAAAATTTGCCTCATTTCTAATTAAAGTAAATTCTTTCCCTTATTGGGTGTTTTTGGAAATCTAGGAAAAATAATTATTTTTGCCGTTGAAGGAAGTTTTTAGGTAGTGCAGTCGTATTTATAATTTGTTTGGTCATACCTTTTTGTAAACCCTACATGTTCATTTTTTGAACAAGCATTACCAACATATGTTAGGCCAACATTGGTTCCCTCCGACAATTCCGTCCAACAAAAAAAATCTTTCCTAATTTTGAGCTTATATTTTTGAAATTTTTCAATTAATTTGTTGTTTCTATCTCTTTAGTATCGTCATTTGTTAACGTTGATTTATTTACCATGTTGTATGTAAATATATTTTTTAATATAATAAGAGTAGCAGTTCAAAATTGTAAAAAAAATCTTATTTTATCGATTCCGTCCGACAATTTCAGTTTTTTGTGAGATTTTCATGGAGTATAAAAAAGATTGAAATCAATTTTCTGGTTAGAATCTGGTCCATTTTAGCCATTCAGCACAAAAAATTTAACTTATAAACGATAAACCTTTAACAGGCCTTCTTTCTATCGATTTTCCGTCCAAAAATTATAAAAAAAATAGCAACAACTAACTGGCAGTATAAATGAAATAGCTAAAAACACATATTGTGATCTTTTATTATCTAAACCTCGCCCCCACCCCAGCATAAGAAGGGAAATATAGGCCCACTTCCACTATTTCCGGTATTTACTAACTCACAAATTCTTTACTAACTCAAAAGTTTAACTTAACTGCAAGTAGAAAGTAAGAAATAAATCTATCGGTACAGTACAGTAGCTAATTTCCACGTGGAATTTTTATATGAAATATCAAAATTATTCAATTTAAATAATTTTATAACTTACTTTACTGCAAATACGTCTTACTATCAAAGATACGTTGGTATTGCGAACAAAATATCTATTAAACATCATTTATTCTATTTACTTGTAATTATAAAACCGGCCACTTATTTGTGGCCTCTTAAATATGTCATTTAAGGCCGTGTATAGAGAAGATCAATGCGGAAAAGCAAAAATAAAATAAATGATATATGTTCCAAAATTATGAGTAGAGAGAGTCTTTATCAGATAATTTGAGTGCTCTCTGAGTGAGGAATTTCATGCACTTGTGTTCTTTTGTTGGGTGGGAAACAATCATATCATCTTTGTATTCACACCATGAATTTGTCATATAAAATCCAGCCAGACCAGATGCCGGTACACCTAAAAATAGCAAACGTTTATTTTAAATGTAAATTTTCAAATAAATCTTTTGTTTTAAAATGTGTAAAGTATTTTCTGGAAAAAAAAAAGAGCAAAAGATAAAAAATAATAGTATAAACAGTGAATCCTTTTCTTTTGCTGGTGTCTTTTCTTGCATGTTTGGGCTTTTACAAATTTCCTAATGTTATTCGAATTTTTTTCTGGATGTTAAACTGATTTTTTTATCCAAATTTTTTTATTTCTACTACTAATCTTTATCTATTTATTTAAAAACAGATCAAATCTTTGGAAGTAAAATTCAAATAAAAACCAAACCTCTGTATTGTATAGGATATCAAAATTACGCTTTCGGATTGTAATACACCAAAAATATTTTCATACTAGCTTTGGATGCAAACTTATCATTCCTAGACTTTTAAACAGAGGAACAAAGTGAAAAGGGCCGTTCCTCAAGTTTTTTATTTCATTAAATTTGGAAACTGTACGTGTTTTATTTTGCTTTATTTTTGCATGTTATCATCCCAATGACTGAATAAAAGCAAACAAAACAGAAATTTCTGGCTAGTAATAGGAATAAATAACTCATATTTCTCATGAATACAGAGAGAATGAAACATCAAATGATTTAAGGAAAATCCATACAATCTGGTCCACAGAAAAAGCTAAAAAGCCTTACGAATACTTACGAATATAATTTTACATGTGAACTAAGTTTTATTTTAAACTTTGAACACTTAAATTGTCAATAGCTATCTCAAGAAATTTTGAGCATTTTTGGGGTGTGGTCAAGCAACTTTGAACTTTGGGATGTGACCTTAATTCGTTGTATAAATAATGCATTATCATTGAGTGATTATTGAGTCACAAAGGAAACCGTAACCAGAAAATTCCCCCCGGTGAATCTCCCCGAATATTGTCCCCGGAAAATTGCCCCTGGTTAATTCCCCCGTATCGTGTTTCTACACAAGGTGGTGGAACATGTAAAAAACACTTATAAAAAATACAGCAATTTGGCTACTAGAAGCAGTACATCGACGACCAAGAATGTGCATTGCATGCAAGAATAATGTATGCTCTCGCTATTCTGCCACTGGACGACGTCGTTGAAGGATTTGAATAGATCGGCAATCTAGTTCGTGGCATGTATATTGATCAAATGGCTGACCATTTTTTTTATTTTGAAGATAACTAAATCGGAGAAATACACCACGCCGTCCACCAATGTTTGACAAACCTGTGGAACATGTTTCACAGGACTTACCATGAGTTGACAAGAACTAATAATAGTGTGGAGGTTTACCATAGAGGATTCCAGATACGAATAACATCGTACAATCCTCTTTTCTGGAAGTTTTGGCAAGTGTTTCAGAATGAAGAAAGTTTAAAAAGGGTCGAAAAGACTGTACCGAGACCTGCACCGTGCGTATTTTGGCGATTTTCGACGATTACGCAAATAAAAATAAAACGCAATACTTGCACTCTATCGCGCAAAACCATGAATTTTAGAAAAGTGTACGTAGCATGTTTATTGCTAAAACTTACAAGGCACAATGGATTTTTATTATTTTCGTGTAGAAAGAATTTACTTCAGTTTCCCAGTTTAAAATAAATCAAGAAATTAAAAAAACTTGCTTTTTTTAATGTTTATTTTGAAAATAGTGCCGAGCCTCCACTCTATTTCATTTGAAAAAGTCCCGATTCACTCCAAGTGTTTATGAAAAGCCCCAATTCCAACCTTTATTTGGAAGGTGATAGTACCCTTAATTCCTTTTCAATTTTTCTCAAAAACCTCCTTATTCTCACTATTTTTTGTTTCTCATGTTACTTATGCAAAATATTATCGCAGATGTCAAAAAAATCCTTCCGGTGAAAAGTTTTGCCTCATTCATAGAAATTTTTGACATATGAGTAAAACTAAAAAAACCTACGGGAACCGAAAAAAATATTATATGGCGAAAGTCTTAAAAAAAATTTTACCATTTGCCTTAAATTAAAAATTTTAAGTGCCTGTTATTAAAGTCATTAAGTTTTTTTAACATTTTTTTTTGTTTTATTCAAGAACATCATAATGGTGACGTAGTAATACGGATGTAGACTTTTGCAGACTGACAAGGAATGTTTATATCGTGGGTAACCAGATATTGGGAAGAGTATATGAAATTCGATTTATATGATTAAGTTCTTTGACGGAGTAGATAGCTTCTTTAATTTTGCGAGAGACAAGGCG